>JBAJNP010000607.1:10375-86469 GCA_036877545.1 Yasuhikotakia modesta | reverse complement strand
ATGTGTCTGTAGAACAGTGCTGCGCTGTATGAGGGTGTCACTTTGCAGAGGCTTTGAATAAGTAATAAGCGCTACCTGCTGCAGGTGTCGTGATCACATTACATTCAGGGCAGCTTCATTAGAGAGAAAAGCCACCTGTGTCTCAACTACTCAACTACACACTCCCTTAGTGACAGTGAGTCTGTGTGTGGGCAAAAATGTTCCCAGGAGAACAAAAGAAACCATGAAGCTGCCTTGTGAGAACAACCACACAAGGAAAAAGGTTATATAATAAGCATAAAAGATTTATTAGGGTAAGTCTTTAGTCTGTGAAGTTCCTTCTTGGATGTTTCAGGATAATGTGTAGCAGTGACCCTTAACTCCAGTCCTGGTGACCCATGGCACATTTTGTATGTCTCTATTATCTAACATGCAGAGTTCAGTGTTTTGATCTTTCTGCTAACAAGCTGTTAAAATTTTAACAGTTGTGTTTAATCAGGGAGACATACAAAATGTGCAGTGGAGGTGCTCCTTAGGACTGGAGTGGCAAAAATGGCCTGGAGTCCTAATCACTCAGTCCTTTTCATATTTACTATTATTAACCAGCTGACTGTTACTGTTAGACTTATTATCCCACTTATTATGGCCAAAATATTTGCCAAAATAAACAGATACAAGGACATGAAAGGTTAAACTGAAATGGTTTTATTTTGCAGGTTAGGTTAAAACTTCCTGTAAGAACCAAATCAGCAATAGAATGTTGAAGAAAGTTGGTTGAATGTTGCATTAAACTGCTGTGTAATACAGTTCAACAATCGCTATACAAGCTTTCTTGAATGTTCAGTGCTGAAATGGACCAATCAGAATGGAGTATTCCAGAAGGACATGTAATACACTCAAGGTTGTGCATATTTTAGTTCAAATACGGCATTGAGGATTCCAAACTTTCCTGTGTTCCTTATAAATGATCTAAGAGTGGAGGAATGGAATAAAGGAGGTGGGAATGTCAGCAGGAATTAAATGAGCTTTACGGGAAAGGTCAGCCTGTCTCCTCTGTCTCTGAACAACATGGCGCTGTGATTGGCAGTTATGGCTGTCTCATAATGTATCATGTAATACATTCCACAGCTTATGTTCTCACCTTTCACATTACCATGACTTTACTGTTTCCTCCCGGTAATTATGGCCGCCATTAGACACAATCCATCATGGCTGACCTACCGCTGCTCTTCTTTGTCATTTGTGCTGTCGTAATGTATGAAGACCTTGAGTGTTTATGGCTTTTATATCTCGCTGAAGGTAACCAGACAGTGTCAGGAATGAAAGTGTGGGCAACTGCCATCATCTGCTTGCTGTTGGCCTGTTAATCTTGGTGGTGGTAAATGTTGTGTGTTTTGTGAAATAATGTGGATAATAGGGCTGTGCTATAATGTCAAAAACTGTCAATTATTTAAGCAATATCATCTCAAGAGCTTTATTTCTTTTGTAAAATGGCCACTCTATTGTAATGAAAATGTTTAGGTCTCAAGTTATTATTGAAACATGTTTTGGTAGGCAAATGGATTATCATTTATTTAATGCTGCTGTTCTGTCCAGAATATAAACTGTAGCCAAGTTTTTGCTGTGCAGTAAAAATAACTCTTCACAGTGGATGAAGCACAATGACACACACAGAAGCTAGATGAATGGTCAGCATCCAATCAGCATCCAGCACCAGAACTATTCATTTTATAATTCTTTTTATATTGTAATTACAATTTAAAGTCACTGCAATCTACAATACATTCTCTATTTATTTACACTCTATTTATGCCCTGTTGATTGTAATGAGAGCATTCCAATATAGCTACTTGGGTATTGCTTATAGTATTTATTTAGTTTAGTATGCAAGAAATCAATGCAATGTAGCAAATTTAAAGTAAGTACAGATAATACTTTTAAGTGTCAGATTTCTCAGCATTTATTTTTATTGGCCATTAAAGTGAAAGAAAAACACTTGTTTTAAACTTTCTGCACTGCTTGTTGACTTATTAGTCTAATTTCGCATGTGTCCATGACTTCATAAACGCGACTAGAAGGTTATAATTGACACTTGGTTAATCGCAATCACAATTATGGCTGACACATTATTGTGGAGTCCTAATGGATAAAAAGTGAAGTATGTCGATGTAGACATTAGCAATTATTGTCAGGCCATTTTCTCATTGGCCAAAGGTCACAGAGTTGATGATGCTGAGTTTGCCTTTGCAGACCTTTCTGGCTCCAATCAACCAAGTCTTTCCTGCTGAGGACGATGTGAACAAACATGTTGAAGACAACTGTAAGTACTTGCATAATGTTTTGTGTGCACCAGCCATTGGTATCACATTAAATGCATTTATACCATTATACCATTTATACAAGTGTCTGACTACACATATACTTGGTTTCCAGGTTCTCTTATGTACTTGAATGAGGCCACACTTCTCAACAACATTCGTGTTCGTTACAGCAAAGACCTGATCTATGTGAGTAAAAGTTTCCACTATTAAAACAGGAATTCTATGCTAACCTCTGGTGTTGTGTCCCTTGTAGCAATGATGAGAATATAATGCTATAATATATATAATATAATGTAAATATTCTACATTACATATATAATAAAATGTTGTGGTTTGGATTGTTAAAATGCACCGTAACCCAATGAATAGAATGAAGCTTTCAAAAAACAAATCACTAATTTAATTAGACAATTATTCAACATGCAGTGTTTTACATCTCTAGCATCACCAAACAGATGCTAAATGCTAATGTCTGTTTTCAAGCAGGTTTCCTTCCTCCCTGTAACTGTATGTATAAACAGTCCTGCCTTAAACTCACACCATTGGTTGCTTCAGTGCTGTAATTTCTGGTTTGTCTGTTTTGCATGTTTCAGGGGAAATCAGTTTATGAAAATTTATAGACCCCATTTACACTGTTATTAAAATGCATCTGATGAGCAGGTGTGACAGTATTGTTGTTGCCACTACATATCAAGCTGTGATGGGATTAGAGGGATAGATTTATTATAATATGAATGCAATTAATTATAATAAACATATACAAATATTTAACTTTTGAGCTCCTTTTGAAAATGCTGTACATAACATTGAGAGAATGGAACAATTAAAAATGGAAATGTTAGCATTATGAGTTTTCTAAATGATGTATGTATAAAATCACAAATCCGTTTCTCCCATTAGTTCCTGTAAATCTCCAGATCTAATTGAAGTTTAATCTAAATGTCAGCAGATTTGATCTATTCAATCTTCAACAAATGCACAGTGCATTAAAATTGTTTATATTGTTTAACAGCCACCCAAAGGCAGCACAGGACTGCCAGATTCTTGCTAACCCCCACAAATCTCATTGGCAGGCTGATGGGCATGTTATTGTCCTGCTCCAGCGGCCCTTATTAGCCTCTCATCAGAGTAGCAGTGGCCCTCCTGTCAGCGCAAGCTTACCCTTGCAGCGCCCAAGTCTGTCAGGAAAGTGCCCGGGTCCTGCCCTAGTGTGACTGCACGTCTCAGATGACCCAGCTAATCCAGCCCAGACCTTATCTAGTTGCCCAACGCACTTAATTAGGTCCTATGGGGTGGAGTGTGAGGCTTTGAATGACAGTGTTGGGAGGAAGATGAGTGCAGGGCGTACCAGCATGTTTACTAAGCAATTTGTTTACACCGCTGTCATCAAGTGCAGATGTCACCAAGTAAACTTGAAGGGAAAGTCTGTGTAGGTTTTTTAGAAGCTTGTGTCTATATTTAAAATACTTCCTCTAATTTAAATTGAACGTGAAGAGATGCAAAATATGTAAAGCTGCATGGACTGGTTCTGTGATGCTGTTAAAACATTGCTCTGTTTGTGTGAGGTGTCTGGCAGGTCAGCTTCTAGATCAACCAATAGTGCTAAGTTTTGACTGTGACTTCCTGTTTGTTCAAACAATGGATAGCAGGGGGAGGAATGGAAGAAAGTTTGTGGTTAAAGTCTTTGGAGCCACACCCTTCATTTTTACTTCGTATTAGGTTGATATATGAACTCATACCCCAAAACGTCAATAATTTAAATGTTCTCTGTATTCTGTGTTTTACTTTAGACATATGTGGCTAACATCCTGATTGCTGTAAATCCATATTTCGACATTCCGAAATTCTACTCCCAGGACACCATTAAGAGCTATCAGGGACGCTCTTTGGGAACACTGCCTCCTCATGTCTATGCTATCGGTGAGGACAACTGCTGGGATAATTGAAGTTTTTGTTCTAGGAGTTGTCACAGCGTTGACAGATTGTAAAATTTAGAGGAACCCTTGTCTGTTTCTTTCTGTCTATCTCTCAGCGGATAAGGCGTACAGAGACATGAAGGTTTTGAAGATGAGTCAGTCCATCATTGTGTCTGGAGAATCTGGTGCTGGGAAAACAGAAAACACAAAGTTTGTTCTCAGGTGTGAAAACCTTCAGTCAGTGAAATGGCCAAACAGACATAGAAAAAATTTAGTCAAAATGCCCTCAAAGTCCCTTAAAGTTTTACTCTAATCCTGAGCAAACTCACTTGCCTTGAAATTGTCTTAGTAATTCAAAAAACAAATCTCTGCAGGACCCCCAACTGCCAGAGTTGGAAAACGCTGACTTAGAATTTTTGTTAAATAAGATGATAAATGATAGTTATCTCTTGTCAATTCTCAACACAGTTTAAAAAAGATGGTAAGGAACAACTTTATCTAATCCAGTCAGTTTATTTTTACTTTAAAGGACACTATCAGAGGTCTTCACAGATGCTTGTTGCAAATCACAATTGACCACACATACTAAACACTGTTTTGTAAGTCCACAGTACATTAGACAATGTGTATTCGACATTAGAATTTAATGCACAAATAAATGTCAACTATTTGCATTTGTACTTTGCACCGAGAATATACGTGAATGCACTTTCGCATTTTAATGAATAGCTTTAAGAGCTTGTTACTTTGAAACAAAGATTCACAAATATAAGTGGTTTGATCTGAAGGCGTATAAACATGCACTCGCGACCCGTATTTGAGTGAGAGTTTGAAGGGCAACTTTTGCTTTGTGTCATGAATAATTATGACATGGTGCATTTTTAATGGATGAGGCCATGCAGTCTCTTGAATAATATCAAGAGTACCATGTATTAGACTACCAGTATCAAATCCAGGCTCCTTCATAGAGTACCAGTAAAAATCCAGTAAAAATGGGCCTTGCTGTAAATTCTTCTCTCAGGTTGTACAATAATGTTGGTCATCATTATTTATTAATTTCATGATTATTCAAATTAATCAGTAATAATAAATTTCATGATTCATTTCTTTGGTGAAAATGTATTTGGTTTCCATGTATTTGGTTAATTTCAGATATTTAACCACATCGTACGGAACTGGTCAAGATATAGATGAGAGGATTGTTGAAGGTAGGACTAAATTATGCAGATATTTTAGCCAGTGGTGTGGAGCATTATAGCATTTGATTTTTGCATGTGATGCAAAAATTGTTTATAAATAACATGTCTGTTCCCCACAGCCAACCCTTTGCTTGAGGCTTTTGGAAATGCAAAGACAGTCCGGAACAACAACAGCAGTCGGTTTGGGAAATTTGTGGAAATTCACTTTAATGAAAAGGTAAACTCTAATTTGTCACTTTAATTGGTCAGAAGATAATAGCATGAGTCCTGTAGCACCTCATTTAAAATGCTATACCTCTGACTACTGTGTTCATTTTGTTTGCAGAATGCTGTTGTGGGTGGGTTTGTCTCACACTATCTGTTGGAGAAGTCTCGGATTTGCATGCAAAGTCCAGAAGAGCGGAATTATCATATCTTTTACAGACTGTGTGCAGGAGCATCCGAGGATATCAGGAACATGCTTCATCTCAACTCTCCCGACAACTTCAGGGTCTGTTTCCTGCATATCATGTGTATTATCAGTTCCAACACACCCAAAGTTGGAAATCATTTCAAAGAGTTGGTCTAAACTCTAGACGCTCTGTTCAGCAGGGAATAACATGGATCCCCTGCAACTTTGAGGCTGTCTGTTTTGTTCTGTGCGGTGAAATCTGACTGACAACCGTGACCATTTTACATGGCATACAGACCGTGTCAGGGTCACTTTACAATCGCAGTGTCATTTCTGTTTGAAAATGTTGAAAAGGGAAACTTATCAATCCTTCATTAATCCGTATGCCATATTATTACTTACAATTGGTGGTACTTGCAATTAAAGCTAATGAGAATCAGAAAAAAAACATTAACAATTTTTTAAGGATTTTCAGGATATGGGAGGATATTATACAAAATAGTACTTCTATCCTAATATCTAGCATTGTGATTAGTAACCAACTATTTAAATAATTTCTGTGAGTCTGCATGCAGATTAATTGAACTGCCATGATAACATTGTACAGTACATGCTTTTGGTAAGATATTAGCATTTTTGGTTAGCCTGTTCCCAGCCCTCTGTAGATGTACCACTAGATGGCATATTTGCTTAACATTGCTAGTTCATCTGTTTCTGCAGCATTTGCTTTCATTTATTAACTTCCTTCATTGTGTGTTTGTGTGTCACTCAGTATTTGAATGGCGGCTGCACCCGATACTTTGCAAACAAGGAGTCAGATAAACAGATCATGCAAAACAGGAAAAGTCCTGAGGTAGGTGGAATCATCATTAGCGTTTGGAGTTCTCACTTTCAGTACCAGGATGAATTTGTTTCATTACAATGTGCTGATACACATTTGTGGGTAACTCAGTCAAGCATTAGTTATATTTGCACATTACAAACAATCTTCATAAAAGATACATTTCCTTATGTGTCAGAAATAACAACAGAACATAGATTGATAACGGTTACAATGTTGATTGCAGGTTCACAGTTTTACCCCAGATAGAATTAGTTACCCTTGAAATTAATTTGTGGCTTTGATGAATTATGTAAAGTGCAGTAAATTCCAGCATTGTTGTGATGTGCTCAGGCACGACCCTCCCTAGAGACTGAGCTCAACAATTGATGTTATTGTTATAAAGGGCCATTATTATAAATCATCATGAATCCCTCTGGAGGTGAGAAGATATTCATTAGCTGCTGTTTTCTGCCATTGCAACGGTTCATTTTCAACACCTTCTGTTTCACAACATTTTTTGATGAAGATCTGAGATTAGCTTCTCACCCCAAATTCGCAGATGGTATTTTTTTTAAACAATTCTTGAGCGTGTGACTCTTATAATGAGCTTGAGCTCTTAATAGGATATTTATGCCTTTGAAATCCGTCTTTCTGCAACAAAAGAGATTGTCTTTACTTGAGCTCTGTTCCAAATCCGATCGCACTGACTTGAAATGCTAGCTTTTATTGTAACATCCTAAACAAGATGCTACATTTGAAGACGCAGCTTCCAATGTAGCTACGTAACATTGCAATCCTCACAAAATCCTTACAGAAAAATTCCAAGTATTGGGAGTATTGGGAATATTACAATTACTAGGAATGTCTTCTCCTGAAACCATCCCTATTATTAGGGTTTGGAACAGAGCATCGGTTTTCAGTACTTTGCATTTAGTTTTCTAATCAAATGTTGTTTCTTTGCTGTCCATCTCTTTATAATTCAGGACCATAAGGTGATGTTTTACCAGCCTGACGATTTCCTAAATGCTTTTCATGCTTTATAATCTTTGGTTTGCCAGGTTTTCATGCATGAGATTGAGCTTTAGGGTGTGCATGGCTCTGTAAGCTGATGTTCATGGAGCTTTCTCTGCAGAATGAGTGACTTTGTGAAGGGGGCTTGTAGTTACGGGTATCAACCAGCTTTTAAGCTTCAGCGCCTGTCAGAATATTCCATTGACCTGGATGAAAATTGTGACATTTACCCCGTGTCATTTGGAGCACAAAGTATAGCCGTGAAACACAAACAGAAGCTTTAAGAGTTCACTGTTCTTTTCCATGCAATAAAAGTGTGGCTTTCAAGAGGGAAGGAGGGGGGGTGAAATCTTATGTATTTAAAGCTAGGTTGCTATCACAAGCATCTTTGAAAATTGCCTAATGAAAACATTCCCTGTGACCACTGTTCTCTAGTCTTATTCATACATTTGCACATTCAAATTTGGGTTTACGTCAGTGACACCAAATTACATTGTTGAGTCGTGTTGAGAGCTTTTAGAGTATGCAAATAATCACCACACATGGAAATTGAACCTGCAACCTTTGTGTTGCATGGATCTACCGTTAAAGCTACAGAACCAATGTCTTTGTAAAACATCTTTTCTGGTTTGAATCTTACAGGTTTGAAATGACAAGAGGGTAAAGTAAGATGACACAATTTTCATTTTTGGGTGAACTATCCCTTTAATACCGAGAGATAGATAGACTGTTGACTGAAAGACAGATGGAGAGAAAGATAAAACCTGCTCTTCAGTAATGATATTCTGACTGACCGTGACCCTCAGGTGTGGTTTGTTTCATATCTCTCCTGTCTTTAATCAGAGATCCCGATCTGTATGCAGCCTTCAGTATACAGTTCTTATCTCTGATTACAACTGCTGTGTATAGCCGCTGTATTTCTTTCTAAGGCCTTGCAGTGTGTGTGAGATGGTGTAGAGATTGTGTGTGCTCAAGACCTGTTGTGCGTCTGTAGCATGGGAGGGTTGGTGCCCTGAAGGACCCTTTGCTGGACGACCTGGGAGACTTCAACAGGATGGTGGCGGCCATGAAGAAAATCGGCCTGGATGACACAGAAAAGCTCAATCTCTTCCGAGTGGTGGCTGGAGTCCTTCACCTCGGCAATATCGACTTTGAGGAGACAGGAAGTTCCTCTGGTAGCCATTACCATAGCATCTGTTTTCCACTTTATAACTTATGAAGTATTAAATGCTCGCTTGGAGAGATCACAGACTTAATCCAACACATTCTAGACAGTTTTTGCTTTTAAAATGAGTTCTAACCAAGTAATTATTTTATGTCCTCAATGGAAGCATGAAAGATATTCCAAAATCCAATTTAAACATATTCAGCGTTTAATATGTAGATTTGATGGGATTTTGGATCAATGAAATTTTACTGTGGGTAGGCAAAAATAGAAACCAAACAAACAATAGAATGTCATTTTGTGCATTGCTTAATGCTGTCACAGCTGGGTAAGCTAAAAACTCAAGAGATGAGATTTAGTGCTTTGGACTTGACTAGTATGCCACACTTGGTTTGGACTCGATTTTCTTCCAAGTTAATCAAACAATCTTCAGATATATGTTAGCTACATTTAGCTTTCATGCATGAAGTATACATACATATAACATCTTCTAATGCAAACATTATAGTGTATATTAAGATTTAAATACTTGTCATGTAACAACTAGCATCTGATTTGTGGTGCATGCTAAGGCAACGATCACTTACTATTTAGAATACTTACTAAAGTAATATTTGGATCCCAACTTGTTTGTGACATGGATACAGGATATCCTAGAGTCTTGAGGATTGGCTCCTTCAACTTGAGCCAGTAGGCAACCAGCTAGTAACCACATAGGCCGAGGAACCCTGGAATCAAACAGCCTAGCATCATACCAGCAAGTGCTGTGAACCCTTATTTACTTCAGCTCTAATTTTAATTACATCTAGTGAGCTATTTTCAGTCAGGGATGGAATTTGGAGTTTTTCTGAAGTGTTATTTTATTATTTTAGCTCATACCCATGTGATGATCTTCCCTTCATTAAACTTGCACAGATACACACACACCACACCCATCCCTCCCACAGTTCGAAAGACCTCATTAGAGGCAGCTGAGGGGTGAGTGTATTCTTTCTAGTTTTGCCAGACACACATCAGGGTTTGTTTTCCTCTTCTGATGAAGGTATAACACCTTTTACCACACTGGTCTGCTTCATTTCTCCACTCACAATGGAGCTGCAGTCCTGAGCCGCCTTTCAGTCGGAAAACATGGAGCTAAATGTTACAAAGGTCTTACAGGAAGCCTGAAGACTATTATGTAAACACATATATAACACACAAACCATCTGAGATAGAAGATTGAAGCCGTGTGCTTTTCTACATTTTAGCTCTTATGCAGTATTGAGTTCTGCAAGGGTTCTATTCCAATGTTCACAAAACAGACCAACATGTAACGTATTAGAGAAAACATCATTAGTTTGGGACGTTTTTCCAGTGCTTAGATGTAGCTTAAGTGTGGTGATAAATCTGTACAGGTCATTGTAATGCGAACATTTTCATCTGCTGTCAGGTGGCTGCATTCTGAAGAACCAGTCCAGTCAAACTCTGGAATACTGTGCCGAGCTGTTGGGTCTGGACCAGGACGACCTCAGAGTCAGTCTCACTACAAGGGTCATGCTCACCACTGCAGGGGGCGCCAAAGGCACAGTCATCAAGTGAGTTACCCCCGCATGTTTTCCTTAACGTCCGCTCTACCGGTGACCTTGGAGCAAGTGTTATTTTTAAGTTTGTCAGTTTGAATCCATTTAAAATAATGTTCAATCATATCAGCCACTTCAGCCAAAAGCGACTCCAGATCCCACGAGATTCACAGTTTGAATTTTCCAGCATGTCCTCACATCTCAATGCCCCCATAATCCGGTATGGTTTCATTTTACCATATCATCTACATTCGCATAACTGTTAAATAAATGCTGCATTTGACCGCTGGCAGACGAGAAGAAAGGTGAAAATAGCTAATCGCAGCATTTCCATTAGAGATATGGTCAGTATAATCAAATGTGGCACAGACTAAATTGCCTAAGGAACCGTAATAGTGTAGTTGCCATTGAAAGTCGTCTTCTGCATTTAAACGGACGTATATTTATTGATTTAGTAAGGGCAAGCCGGCAGACTGTAGTCTGTCCCTTCGGAGAATTAGGCCGCTTCTGGAATTTTTCCGCACCGGTCCACTGGTTTTCCTACAGCCCGTGTGCAGCAAACCATAAGACTTTGTGAAACAAAAGCACACTCCTGTTTTTTCACCGGCTTTCACCGCAAGGCACGTAAAACCTACAGTCCAATTACCGCAGGCGCGCTGTGCTTAAAACTGGCGGAGGGGAGCGGAATTGGAAAAACTCGATTGAATAGGATGCCGTGTTCCGCGTCGCCCAGGTGGGGTTTTATATTCTGCGGCGTCTGAACGGTAGGGCAGTGCTCGGTGGATTAATATTTAACTGAGCACAGATGCTGGGCTGGGAGTGTTTGCGCTGTATGAATAATGGATGTTTGTCTGAGGGAGTGGCTTGGGGTCTTTTAGGTGTGATGAGAATCAAGTCGCACGAGGTTTCGATGCCCTCTTCATTTGACTGCGAACAGATGCACGACCACGCATATATGCAATATGCATTTTATGGAAAATTATGGGCGCTATATTTAAGCAAGGCTACTGTGACTCTTGCAGTCCACGCTGTCAGACACCAAAGAGGGCAGCGGATTAACTTCAGAGCGTTTTTGTGATTTCAGAAAATCTGTTAAATGTGACGATGCGGATGACATTGAGAATGAGTTGCTGTCAGAGTCCCGGCGCTCATACGACATGTAGGGATTCACTAATGGCATAAAAGCAAGTTAATGAAAAGCGATCTGAAGATGGCAGCGATTATTGTGAGCCAGGTCCAGCTTTTATTAACTGCGTAAGCAATAAGAGCCACACAGCAGGTATTCCCGCAGCGGGACGCCGCCGTCGAGAGAGCGAGAAAGCGTTATCATTCACTTCTGGAGTTTCATAGAGTCGGTGGTATCCATGCATCTCTGGAGGATCATGGGTAGCCACGGTGTCTTGTAATTATGACTGTGCGTCTTTGTGCCGCTTCCCCTTTTTATAGAGATTTATTTGTGTTGTACTGTAATATCCTTCCAGCATCACCGGGGTTTCAAGTGCTGTTTTTGGTTTGGTTTATCCCTTTGCACGTATCAAAGCACCCACAGAAAAGAAGTTTGAATTTATCCCTTCCCGGTACTATTTACAGTTTAGTTACCTAATTCATCTTTAACAGGTCCATAGAGTATTTTCGTTATTGTACGTTTGGTAAACAACAAAGCTGTAATGTTGGAATAAGTTTTAACATTTTGCCCTAAACAAAAGTACTGTAGGTCTATATTCCAGTGTGAGCAATACTATAAAGCATACTTTTTTTGCATAGTTACTGGAATAGTGGCTTTCAAGTGCTTCTAGTAATTGTCTATTCTGGAAATGAAAACCTAGTAAAAAAGCACAAAATCACTTTCAGCACTTCTGAAAATTGTCCCAATTTACTTTTGTCCCAATAAATACAAACGGAAATCTAATTTCCTCTTGTGGAGAGGCACATTGTTACCAAACAATTTCACCGCAGCAAAATCTTTAGGCAGCAAAGCTTTTAATTATATTAGCTTGCCCTTTGAATAACTGTAAAGCCACATTATTGTCAGGTCAAATAAAGTCAGGGGATGTTTCAGCAGCCTTGAGCATCTAACATCTCAATGAAATTGAGAGAAAAGTTAATTCAATTTTCGCTCCATAGATTATTGTCAGCATTCTGGTTTTGCCTAAAATGTTTCTTGGACATTTGCTTGGGGTTGGAAAACACTGACTGTCTTAAGAGTGCAATGTTGGACAGAATAAAAGAGAATGGACATGTATTGATGAGGTGGCATTAGCAGAAGCCCTGACCTACATTTTGACTCCTTCTGCCCCACTTTGCTCCTCTCCAGGGTCCCTCTGAAGGTGGAACAAGCCAACAATGCCCGTGATGCGCTCGCCAAAGCAGTTTACAGCCGACTCTTTGATCATGTGGTCAAACGGGTCAACCAGTGCTTCCCCTTTGATACGTCCTCCAACTTCATTGGCGTGTTGGACATCGCTGGCTTTGGTAAGACTTTGTGTCAGAACTTATTCAACCATGTCGAGCAGATGTTGCGTATGAGAAATGAAACACATTAGCCTTATATACGGTTAGCTCTGAGACCACTTGTGAGTGCAAAGGCTTGCAATTGGCATTTTTTGTCTAATTTAATTCAATTTGAGAAATTTCAAATGAACTGTTGAATTGAAAAATTACCGTGAATTTCAGTACGTCCTACTTGGGCCTTAATGACAGTACGCTCACATGACAATCCATTTCGGTTCTGATGGTCGTCTTTGTTCCTGAATGATTTGAGAATGTTTAAAAAAATCTTTTGTGCTTCAACGGAAGCAAGGAAATCTTATCTTTCTGTGTGATTAACACAGTCAAAGAAAAAAGTTTGCTTATTGAAACCTAATTACCTGGAAAGAGTGCAGAATATGTTTTTTGTGCAATATGGTCTCAGATTTTAGCGCTTTATATGATTTTAGTTATTTGACTGGCTTAAAGCTCATAAAGAAATCTTATTGCTTACATTTAAGTTCAATTACCAGTAAAAAATATAATATTACTTGTATTCCCAAGTATTTGCCTCTAGTATAAATAGCTTCATAGAGGTCTATTGTTTCACTTTAAAACCTTTGTGGTGCCAAACTTTTCCTCTGAATATTCGTGTTTGATGTGAAAGAGCCTTGAGCGCGTAATTGCTAGCTTATATTTTGTATTAAACTGACGTGGGAGTCAAAATCACTTTCTGCTGTAATTGACAGCATGTCACAGATGCTGTCTGTCAATAAACCTTAACTTGTATTTAACCAAGACTAGTCCAATAATATTAAAAAGATATATATATACAGGATATGTACAGGATATGACTCATTGACTGCAATATATAACAGATAAAGTGAATCAGTACGTATTAGACTAATATAAAGAATCAAATTTGGGTATGTGCAGCAGAATTAGTGATAACTGCATCTTTTGTATTTGTGACGTTTAAATGTGTTTAAAGAAATAAGCAGCGCATGAATCATAAAATGCTGTTTTAATTGTCTCTTCAGAGTATTTCGAACACAACAGTTTTGAGCAGTTCTGCATCAACTATTGTAACGAGAAACTGCAGCAGTTTTTTAACGAACGCATTCTGAAGGAGGTGAGTCATCAGCATTATTGGGATTTTTGGGATTGATCGGCGACTCGTAATTATGGCGTTCTTTAAACTGACGCCAAATCCAGACGTTCAATCCGCATTCGAATTCAGATTTAGCGATTCCAATTTCTTTTGAGACGTTTCAATTCCGGAATGTTAAGTTAAATGTTTTCCACTTCCTGCAGAAACTGCCGCACACTTATCTTGTGTTTTTCCTTCCCAGGAGCAAGAGCTATATCAGAAGGAAGGCCTGGGAGTCAATGAAGTTCATTATGTTGATAATCAGGACTGCATAGGTCAGTGTCCCTTTGGCTGGAAATATTAATGACCTTCCTCTGTTCCATTCATTACTGGATGCACTATGGCCCTAGACAACTTCTTAAATATAATGAAGTCCTCTGCAGAAGAAACTGCTAGTCTGAGTTTAAATGTTCGTGGCCCTGAATGTGCAAATGTTTCAGCGGTTTGTTGCTAGAACCAGATAGAAACAGTCCCCAGGTGACAACAGGGCTATTTGTGTGCACAATCGTAACATAGCATAAACTGTGGTGACATTCAAAATGTTTTATTAAACATATATGTAATATTAATGTTAAGAATTAATCACATTTATCAACAATTGGCCTTCAATGAGAATACTTTAAGGGCATTACATTATTTATCATTACTTTACAAAAGAAAATAATTTCCATAAGACAGCAAAGAATTTAACAGAAAGAAAGTTGCTTTAGTCAATATTCTTTGTGTAGTTTGTTTAAGCCTAGAGACCAAAGCAGCCCCTTTGCTATTGAGTTTTAGCACCTTACATCAACTTTGAAGAATGTTTCAAAACTTGGTCCTGTGTGAATGACCCTTTGATCATTCTGGGCTTTTTGCTTTGGGGTTGTGTGGTTAGACGAGGCACGTAGCCTGCAGTGTATGAGGCTACACTGGTCGTGAACTGGGAAAAAATGTGGGGGTGGCATTTCACGCTTGAATTGCTGATGGTAGGAAAATAATATATTACAAAATGTACATACAGGTCAGGGGGCGAGATTAATGACATTTTTATCGCGTCAAAAATTAATCACACTGAATGAACATGTTAAATTGACAGCTATAGTTTTTACTCTCTGGACAATGCATGCCTTGAATGATTATTCCAGCAGAAACGCATGGCAGAAATGCATGCTGGGTGCCAGAGATAAGACAGCAATGAATCGTGGGAGGGACAGCTCTCACTCCTGAACCCTCTGGAGGGGGTTTAGGAGATAAGATGAAAGCTGCACTGTTTTAGTTTTTCTGCTGCTGTCTCTAAAGGTGATTGCTCAAACAGTGCAGTCTGACCCTAATCGCCCCCTCAGAAACAGGAAGTTAATTCAATCTCGGGACTCACTGTGAAATCTCAACCCGGTTGAGAATAAAGTACGCTGTGTGCAGCGGTATCAGATCTTTCATCTTTTTATTCAGCCTATATTTTAATCCGTAATGGTTTAACAAAGATATTCCACATAAAATGAACCACCTTTGATTTTTCTGAGCTGTCAGAATGTCTTTAAACGAACAGCTTGGGTGAGTTTGCACAGTACGCAGGTGGCTTAACATTACATCCCACCTTTAGCACAGCATTTGCAGCGCAGAAGAAACCACACGACACCTGCATCGCAGACGCCGCCCTTATCCCAAAGGGAAAAACTGGCTTGTTCACACCTTTCGTTTGGATACCCTGTTTTTTCCTGATTCTCCCAATAGCGATGCAACACGTGTCCTTGTGACTTCCGAACGGATGCACAGGTTCTCTGTTCCTGCATATCTTCTCATCAGTCACCTCACATTTATACTCCTGTGTCTGCTCATGCAAAAACATGACTGCGCTTGTGTCCGCACCTCTCTCACCCGCGCACGTCCCCAATGAATTATGCATACGACGGGTGCCTTCGCGCTGATTATCAAAAGGGCCGCGTGTGCTCACCGATTTTGCATTTGTCCATTAAACTTGCCGAGTTCTGCCTCACTTTGGATAATGCTATCAGCGCAGGAATTGAATATGCTAATTTAGCTTGTGCGCGGTGTGGTTCTCATGTTTCTGTCATCAGTGCCACAGTCTCAGGTATAATGCACTGCTTTGCAGATCTGGTTGAAGCAAAGCTGGTGGGAATCCTGGATATTCTGGATGAGGAAAACCGTCTTCCCCAGCCCAGTGATCAGCACTTTGCGGAAGCCGTTCACAGCAAGCATAAAGATCATTTCCGTCTTACTGTAAGATACAGTTCGGATCTTTTCAACAGCTGCGTCCCTATATGTGTATAAATGGGAACGCTTAAATGCATAATTCTTTAAATTAAATGCATACACATTTACTGCACTCTAATGTTGTTTTCAACCTGTTTGTCTTGTGATTTTGGAACTCAGTAAGAAATATTTTAAAGGATGTTTTTTCAGGAAGTAGAAAAGGAAGTTCCTTTTTCAGGAAGTTTTTTCAGGAACCATTCAGGAAGTTGAATGGTTTTGAAAGTGTAATTTTGCACGTTTGCTCTTAAAATATCATTGTAAGGCTTTAAAAATACTAATTTTTTTGTTCTCACGGAAGCAAGAAAGTAATATAGATTTGTCACAACATACTGTCAGAATCAGTAATGACATAACCTTCATCTCTTTAAGCCAAAGACATTCATGGTTGTAAATGCATTGACATTTCATCAACGTCAAAATCCTATTATGATAAATATGCTGTATGGTAATCATGTAATTACACCTGCAAGATGGATTGTGCTGGAAGTTTCATTCTGTGTCGGCTGCCTTTTCAGGTTCCCAGGAAGTCAAAGCTTACAATCCATAGGAACTTGAGAGACGACGAGGGCTTCATCGTTAGACATTTTGCTGGAGCCGTGTGCTATGAGACTGTAAGCTTCCTGTTTACACTGTTAAATCTAAATCCTTACATTGATAGGAAACATCATTGTTTTGCATTTGTTGTCTGTAACACACTGTACACGGCAGTATCAGACCTTTCATCTTTTTATTCAGCAGATATTTTAATCCATAATGGTGTAACAAAGATCTTCCACATAAAATTATGCACCTTTGATTTTTTTTCTTTTTTTGAGCTGTCAAAAAGTCTTTAAACGAACAGCTTGGGTGAGTTTGCACAGTACGCAGGTGGCTTAACATTACATCCCACCTTTAACACAACATTTGCAGTGCAGAAGTAGCCACCTGCATCACAGATGTCGCCCATATCCCAATGGGAAAGACTGGCTTGTTCACACTTTTGTTTGGCCATTCTGTTTTATTCCTGATTCTTCTCCCAGTAGAGATGCAACACATATGCTTTTGACCTCCAAACGGACACGCAGGTTCTCTCTTTCTGCATGCAAAAAATCATTTTTGCTTCTGTAGTACAGCAGTTTTTAACATGGTTTTCTTTTATAGCATATTCAATTTTACAATTCTGTTGTCACACTGTACAGTAGATTAGTGCCATGGGGAAACCCATTGGTGAAGTTGTTGGTTTTCTCAAGTAGCGTTTGTGTGGATGTGAGGTTGACCCTATATCTGTGCCCTGTGTGTTGTGTATGTGCGTATATGTGTGAGCAGACCCAGTTTGTGGAGAAGAATAATGACGCCCTCCACATGTCTTTGGAGTGCCTGGTGTGTGAGTCGAAGGACAAGTTTATCCGGGATCTCTTTGAGAACAACTCCAATTCCAAGGACTCCAAGCAGAAGGCCGGGAAACTTAGCTTTATCAGCGTGGGAAACAAATTCAAGGTGAACATGCCCTTTAGCTTTGAGCTAGTATCCTCCCAATGGCCAGGAAACACACTTTGTCATAATAGTTAATAAGCCTGAAGTTATGACCGCTTTTTTTAAGGATTTATAATATATAGACCCAGGGGCTCCATTTTGCTAGTGGAGATCATCCTTCTAGAACGGTTTCCAACCACACACCTGTCTGTAATTTTCATGTGAACTTCTAAATACTGTGATTAGCTGGTTCAGGTGTATTATTAGGTTTGAATCTATGCACTGCAGGGAGGTATGTTATAACTCCAGGAGCAGGACTGAAAACCTCTGATAAAGACTATATACCAGGAGACCATCTTTGCTCCTGCAGGGAAACTTTCCTGAAGAGTTCAGCTCGAGCTCTAATCAAACATACTGGGATCACTAATCAAGTTGTTCAGGATTACTTGCCAATTTTATGCAGGTGTGTTGGGGCGATGTTAGAACTGAACACTGCTACCCCTGCTATAGATTTAGCTTGGATTATGGTTTAACTATAATTTTTTATACTAGATTATTTTTTATACTATTATACTATAATTTTTACTGTTTTTACTATGTTCTCATGTGTTTTATGTATTTTTATTCATATTTAATATAATTGTAGTAGTATCATTTACAAAATAATGTAATATTTTGTTATATATTATGTATGTACACACACACACATACACATATTCTTTGTAGTTGATGTAGTTCTTAAGCTCTTACCTGATGTTTTAATTCCTTTGCTTCTAACTTTTGCCGTTTCTCCATCCTCCTCTCTTAGACTTCCTCCTGTTTCTTCAACCTTTCCCTGAGGAAAGCAGTAATGTTTGGTGGCTAATATAGTGTTGAAAGAATGAGAAACTGAAGCTTTTGTAGGGTAAGCCTGGCTGTAAGATTCAGTGCCGGCGCCGCAGGTTCACTTACAGTGTGTCAGCCTGCCACCTCATAAACAAATGAGATCAGTTTGCTTCCACTCTTTCCACTGACTTCTTCATCCACCTGCCTGGTCTGTTGCCATGTGTTTGTGAAACATCCCTCCATTGTAGTTGTGTCACAACAGTCATTGAATAAGAGAGTTTTGTATAATTACATCACCATGTCGATAAGAAATTTAACTGCATTAATAATCATACTGTACATGTACAGGACTATACGACTGTATTGTACTATAGTTGAATCACATCAGTTGAGTCACATTGCATGTCTGTTACCTACCAGAAATGTGTGCACAGTCTGTGTAACTGTTTGCATGGTAACGCAACGCAACTGTACAACTCTGTGTATAGAATTGTTTTGAGCAACAATCGTTGCTCAATATTAAAACCTTTCTCTTCTGATGTGCTTTCATAGACCCAGCTGAACCTTCTATTGGAAAAGCTACGCAGCACGGTGAGAAATATATTTCTGACTGGCTTCCGACACATTTTCATATGCATCACAATTTCATGCATAATCTGGACCCACAGGGTTTGTTTTGTTGTTGTCATTGGTAATTGGTTTATTATTAAGTCTGTTGTATCTGCTTTAATAAACTCACATCTGTATTTTTTATAAAGGGCTCCAGTTTCATTCGTTGCGTGAAGCCCAATCTGAAAATGGTGAGCCACCAGTTTGAAGGAGCTCAGATTTTATCTCAGCTGCAGTGCTCTGGTACGTATATGAATATATAGGCCTGTTTTAAAGCGCTTCCTCTCACCACGCTGCTGGTAATGCTTCAAATATTCCAATTTAAGAAAACCTATTACAAATACACACCGTTCATCAGCCGCAAGCTCTCTTTTAAAACAAATGCCGAAATTGCCTATGGAGTGGCCATATTAAATGTGAGCTCCACTGATTTTTCATTATCTTTTTGAGGTGTCGTTACCACGCGAGATTTCTGAAGGTTGAGGTGATTTTATAGGTATTTGCAAAGTTTCTGAAATAAACTTTGTGGCAGTACAGTAAGTAGGCGAGGAACGGCTCGGACTGTACTGAGGGTTGCGCTGTCAAGGGGACTGATTGATTAATTCTAGCACTGAACTGTTCTTTCAGCTTGTGTCGACTATTTGTGGATCACTTGACTTCAGTGATATAAGAGAAGAACACTGACATTTGATGACTCATTTTCCAAAGAAACTCACAGATTATAGTAGTTCAACACTTGACTGCTTTTTTGAATGGCTAGACTGTTAGACTTCAGATGTGTTGGCGATGAGAATTTACATGTACATGTATGTTTCTTCCAATACATTCACTTTTTTAGTTTTATCAATCAGTGGATTGAAAATTAAACATGTTAAACATGAAACGAATTAAACATGAACACATTCCTGTAGCTCAACTAGATCATTGTGTTAGCCACGCAAAGGTTGTAGGTTCGATCCCAAGGAATGCAAGTACTAATTAAATTTAAAAAATGTGCATGTGCACTTGAATTCACCATATGTCAGACGAATAAATGTATAGCATCTGCGAGTCCTATATAACTGTGTGACTGGCAGAACGCAGGAATCTTTAAAGCTCTGATTTTTCGACTTTAAAACATGGATTTATGGGTCCTGTATTTATGATGTCATCCTGCTTTCAGGTATGGTGTCAGTACTGGACCTGATGCAGGGCGGCTTCCCCTCCAGAGCTCCGTTCCATGAGCTCTACAACATGTACAAGCAGTACATGCCCAGCAAACTCTCACGGCTTGACCCGCGACTCTTCTGCAAAGTAAACCACTTTTGTTTAACATTTGTTATGTAAATAGTATCTGCCCATTTCTTAACTTTGAAGTATTATTCATTTAACATTTACATGATTTTATTAAATCAATGTCTGATTATATTCAGAATAGACTGTGACCTTTCATAAAAATTTGCAAAAGCATGCACAGAGTAATCCTTCATTGATTTCTATGATAAATGATCAAGATATATTTGAAAGTCAAACAGGGTTTCAATGATATGCTTATGGTTAAATGTAAAATGTTTACATGGTAAAATAGAACAGTAAAATGTTTAAATCATTTATGAGCATACTACCATTATGGCTACTTCAAAATGTCATTTAAAGGTGCGCACAGTGATTTTGCCCTTTATTAAAAACTTTGAAACATGAAATAAGTAATACTTTTAAAACATTTTAAATCATGTACACTCACGAGATGAACAACTCATGAATGTTGCTAGTTTGGCTAATTTTATTTAATTTTCATAGAGCGGCTAGCCCCACGACACAGAATAAAACAGAGTCTCATATTGTACTAACATCTTGTGCTCAACACAAGATGAAAAATCGAGTGCACCTTAAATAAAGTGTATGTTCCACTAACTGAATTTATTTTCTCCTCCGACAGGCTCTGTTTAAAGCGCTGGGCCTCAACGAAAACGATTACAAGTTTGGATTGACCAGAGTTTTCTTCCGGCCTGGAAAGGTGAATTTTTTGCAATGTTTCTCGTGAGAGTCAGACAAGCAGAAGGTTGTTAGGGCTGGCCTCACATTTCATTAAGCAGGGGCACACGGGATACCTCCCGAACGAGAGCGTGGCTTCATAAACCTTGACATTTGTGTGCGTCTCAGTTCGCAGAATTTGACCAGATCATGAAGTCGGATCCAGAGCACCTGGCTGAGCTTGTAAAACGGGTCAATAAGTGGCTGGTGTGCAGCCGTTGGAAGAAGGTCCAGTGGTGCACGCTGTCGGCCATTAAACGTACGTTATGCTTTATAATCTCAGCAAACTGGCTTTCACGATTGCTGTAAAAATGGCCCTGCTGCCCTCAGTACCCTTCCGTTCACCCTCGCATTGTTATGGGTGATGCTTTTGGATGAATAAGCATCTTGCTCTCTGTTCTCTTCCCACAGTGGGGAAGAAAATGCAGTACAGAGCCAGCGCCTGCATCAAGATTCAGAAGACGGTTCGCATGTGGCTGTGTAAAAGAAGACACAAGCCACGGTACGTCTGAAGCAACACACTATACTGGTGGGAACCAGGACAAGTGTGATGATGCAATGTTATATGGGTACCTGGGTGGCAATGTTGCGATTCCTTATTTATAGCATTGTTAATCAAAACATTACCATTATTAAAATGCATTTGCATCTTTTATTTATGAACTTGTTTGTCAGTGGATCTGCGTTTTGCATAATTGCATAATTTTATGTCATTTTGAGTTTGGGCTTTTGTCAAATAAAAGTAACAGCATCTGTTTAGACCTGAAGCTGCAGGTCTATATTTCCCCTGATAAATGTTTTTTTCAAACATATTCATGTAAAAATGTAAAATCAATACAGTGTTGTGAGTCAGAATATCACAATGTTTAGAAAAATTGAACGCCCACCCCAGCACAACTTTTTACCGCAAGTCATTTCTAATGGAATACAAAGTGTAAGAATCAGTTTGAGATTGGATTGAATAGTTGTGATTCTGTCTTTTGACTGAATGAAACACATTTTCTGTACCCACCTGGAATCATACATTCTACATTATGGCAGCAAGTCAGTACTTTGCTTGTCAACCGTTAATTCCTACAGTTACCATTGTGAGTTATATTAGTAGGTGGAAAGTAGGTTCCAATTTTGATTTCAATTATTATTGACAATAAATGTAACTGTTGGCACATTATTTATTATTTTTATTTTCAAACACTTATGTCAGTTTTATGACTGCATTACTTGCAGTGTTTGCAGTGTTTTTATAGGTTATTGATTACTGTAAATTGTGCATGGCAGGATTGATGGCGTGGTCAAGGTGAGAAACCTGAGGAAGAGGATGGAGAAGTTCAACGAGGTTGTAAATGGCCTCAAGGAGGGCAAACAGGAAATGAGCAAACAGATCGAGGAACTGGCCGCCTCCACCGATGCCCTCATGGCTAAAATCAAGGTGAGGATTTTACTGGGAAATAGCCAGAGAACATCAAAACTCCTTTCCCCTCCTTCAACTTGCAGAGCACAATGATGTCATGGGGGGTAGCTCCTTTCTCAGCCTTCAGTTGAATCAGGTTTCCATACATAATTTAGCAGGTGTGTGTTTTTCCATGTCCTGATGAAGGTGGTCTAAATTATCTGCCAACCTCGATAGTTTCTCCTCTTAAGCAAGGCAGTGTTCCCTGCAGAGTGTTGTTTTTGCCGTGGGCAGACCTCTGTCTACCATCACACTGAATTTAAAGTCTCTGTAATTGGTCCCAACACCAGTGTATGTATATATACAAATGCAATGCTGTTTTTGTAACATTTTAATGTTTAATTAATTCAATTTGTATTATTTCTTAGTATTATTAAAATAACAAAATGTATTGCACATTTATATTTTTTGTAGCTGTACTAACATCAGTACTGATCCGACAAAACTTATAGGTATAAATTTCCCCCCAAAACAGTTTTTCTTTCCTTTGTTGTTCCACAAGCCATAAAACATTCTTTGTTCTGTGGAACACAAAAAGAAATACTGACAGCCTCAGCCTTTATTCACTTTTGTTATTTGTGTTTCACAAAAAGAAAGCTAGTCACACCTGTATAAAACATAGAGATTAATAAATGATAGATGGAATTTATTGTTTAGTGACCTGTATTTAATACATAAAACTGTTCTAACTTTATTTAGGGTCAGACAAGATTGAAGGATTTGTGGGTCATTAATAGTCAGATTCATTCCTTTGATTGAATCAGTGAGTTCATTCTGTGAGTTTTTGATTCATTTAAAGATTCATCTCATGAGTCACTTCTTTGGAAATTGGGTTCCAGTTTAAGATTTGCTATAGCTGTATAATATATTTAAAATATGACCAGGGAAGAAGCTACAATTGAAAAATGTACTATCTTGTTTTTATTTCAGGTATTTCACAGTTCTTTCATCTTATCACATTCAGTTCAGACTGTAAGTCATCAGCTGTGGCAAAACACAATATTTTCTTTTGCTGTGTCACTACATATTCACAGAGTAGCAGTTTAGGAACACTGGGGTTAGAGCTAAAGTAAGAAAACAGAAGCTTTTCATTTCATTTTCTTTGGCAAATTTAGCCCTCAGGTTAAGTAAATAAATAAAAAGCTTGCAAATCGACAATCTGACAATAAGATCTGAGTTTGCGGCGCTCGTCGTTAACGTTTGATTGACGCCGTCAATTTGATTTTCGAGGCTTTGCCACGTTGCGACTTCTCCAGTGTTGATTTCTTTCCTGCCTCAGAACCTTCAGCCGCTGCTGATTGAGTGCAATATATGCATTGTTGTATTCTCTACGTGGAGCCCGACCTCATCTGTCAGACTCGCTGCGCATTATTGACAGCGCCCTCGAGAGGCATCGCCCTCTCACTGATAGATAGCTGGCACCAGACCTGAAGCTTTTCCACCTGGACACTTCGTTCTTCCCTCTAAATGAGATGTGCTCTGCACTTCTGCACCTGTGATAGGTCGCTTTGTTATTAGCATAGCACTTTTTCATTAGCATTGGATTTTTGATTGGCAATGCCTCCTATTACCTTACCATCTGGACTGAAGATTACTGTGGCCTCATCGGCTAATAATGTAGATTGTGTCAATGGCTGTCATTCACCGCACTAGTGGTAACTCATCTAGCGTTAGGGGGTGAGACAGACCCTGTCATTGAGCCCCCATCCCCCCGTGGTATAGTGATCATTCACAATGCTCGCACCTCTACACGCTCCTCTGGTGCTCTGCCAGATGGTGCCGAATCCACGTCCAGGTTTAATGAATATCTGCAGGATATTAATACAACTGGGGCAGGTAGTCCAGCATCGCTGCTGTCTGCCTTGATATGAAACCACTGAGATGCTGCCACTTTCTTAACTTGTAATACGAGACCCTGGTGATCCTGTTCAGATTTGTTTAATGAGTCCCTAGACGAAAAACATGTTAGAGCTGTAGCATGTAGTGTCCCTTCTGTGCCTGTACTGTTCCCAAACACTCCCCACAATTGCTATTGTGGAGTCAAGCAGGTAGCCCCACCCACACATTTGGGACAATGGTTGTGCCAGTGTTGTTATGTGGCACATAGTTGCCACATATAGCTTTGTTACTCTCTCTTCACCTTCAAGGGATAGTATAAAGTATCTAAACCTGTCAGAAACCTGTGGAGTTATCCAGACATTAGGCTGTTACAGCAGACAGTCTATAACACTAGCTAGAAGGACTTACTTGTGAATGTGATGCTAAATGCAAACTGGCTTTGTTTTTTATAGTCAGTCTCAATCATCAGGTGACGCTGTAATTCAGTTTAACGCTGTGACCAGTGGGCTGTTGCTTTAGTCTTTATTTTGTTTATTTTAAGGCACTTTCACTTCCTGAATAAATTTGTTAAATGCCCACCTCAGAGCTTTCTGTCTGCTTCTGTCTGAAATCACATCATTTTCCCAGAAATTATCCATTGTTTCTTCAGGGAGTTACCATGGCTGTTACCGAGCGCTTTGTTGGACATAGCAACAGTAACTAAGGGAGGACGGGTCTTTGCAAAGGCTAAATTCTAAGAATCGTTATGCAGGGAACCCTTGACTACTGTTAGGTGAACTTAACTTGCTGTGAAGTACAACTTCTAAAAGTTTTACATCTCTTTTTGTCTTCCAGTCCACAATGATGAGCCGTAAGGAAATCGAGCAGGAGTACGAGGGGCTGGTGAAGCGCTCGGAGCAGCTCCTGTCCTCCATGCAGAAGAAGAAGCAGGAGCAGGAGGAAACGGAGCGGCTCAAGCGCATCCAGGAGGAGATGGAGAAGGAGAGGAAGAGGCACGAAGAGGAGGAGCAGTTACGCCAACAGGAGGAGCAGGACCGCCGCATGTGAGTCACGCCGCTAATTTTCAATAGGATGAACTGTACATTAGGTCAGTGTCCCAGCACTTTTGAAAGAAGTACAGGAGCAGAAAGAAGAGTGTAGGAGGGGATTGGCAGAAAGATTAATACATCACTGGAGGGATCGGCTTGACCTGTTCTCTCTTCTGTATTCTCCAGAGCCTGCTGTCATGGAGAGCATCTGTCATCATTTCATGAATCAGGCCATGTTAATTTTTCAATGTTTATATTCTTGTCAAAGAATATACAGTCCTGCACAAGCACAACACCAGAAAGTTCAGAATCACTTCCTGTTTAATGCCGGTGCGACTCTGATTCTTATTAAGGATTTGGGTTTAATTGTAATTTAGAGGATGCAATTCTAAATCATTAGATTATATTATCTCGTATTATATTATATCAAAGCTCTTTGGTGTTGTCAGACAGGTCTGAAAACTTAAACCTATGGTTTTATTTAATGTAAATGGGATTAGATGGTGACACAATAAGCAGATACTGGAAGTCTGCTTTTGTCGCAAATAATAATTTTATGTGATAATTTAATTTAACAACAACAATAATATTGTACTTAATAATAAGACAAACATACAATCACATGGGGATTGCGAGATCAATGTGATCATTAGCGCAGCCTCATTTTCTCATTAAGAGGTATTGCATTTGTTTCTGAATTGCCCGTAGGTACTTCACACAAGGGTTAAGGAAACTTAATTAAACAGAAAAAATACTAAAAATATTAATTATCTTTCTTTCAGCTGTTTGTTCTTGTTTTGTCTGATTTGGTCGTATTTCCTTGCTTTAATAACATCCAAGATATCTAATAAATATCAGGAAGTATTAAGTATTTTTAATAGCTGTGTGATATGTGTATTTATAAAGCATTTAATATAAATACCATTATTTACATTTACAATTTTATTATACTAAATATGCGTTTCTAATAGAAGAGGTATTACAGACGCATACAGTGTATGTCTGTATAACTGTAGCAATATCTTTTGTTTACTGTTAAAAATTTTATGAAAGTGCAAATGCTTTCTAACAACAGTCGACAATAATGTTTAGAGCCCCGTTCAGCTCTCACTGTCGAGTGAACTACAAAGACTAGATGCAGTCCACGTTTCTCTTTGTGACAGTCGTGAATCCACCTGTGGGTGTGTTTTCAAGTCCATTTCTGTGGGTCATTGATCATGACGAATAATTCCCTGCATGCCCCGGTAACTCATTAACAGTCCACCCTCAATCTCTCTCCCATCAGGAAAGCCGAGATGGAGCAGAAGAGAAAACAGGAGGAGGAGGAGAGAAAGAAAAGAGAAGAGGAAGAACGAGTTGTTCAGGTGTGTGTGTGTGTGTGTGTATACATGCTCCCTCTGTGTATTGATCCCTCTTTTCCACCGACTCCTTCGGCAAACCAAATGCCCACTCCGTCTCACGCTGGCATGTTCAGAGCTGGCCTGGACTGGCTGTTCTGCAGGCATAATCATGCGCTGTATTGAGCTGCCACAGTGGTCTGTGGGTTTATTCATCAGTACCTGCTCGCCTCCTGGGGCTGGATTATGCTGGGCCTACTGAGCGAAAGTCTCGCCTCCCCTTCTCCCCCGATGGCGTCTCTGTGTTCGGGGGCTTGGCAGACTTCCCCTGTGCTGTTCCTTCTAGACGAATCACCCTGCAGTGGCGCTTTGTATCTGTGCTGCCTGAACGCTGTTGCATGCTCTTGTTTGTGAGGCTAACTCCACTATGACTAGTATTTTATTTCAACTATTCTTTTCCACTCTGTTTTTCCACTTATTCTTTTCTATTGTATTCTATTTCACTCCGTTCTGTCCCATTTTCTTTTCTATTTTGTTTGAGTTTGTTCTGTTCAATTCTATATTCTATTTATTTTTTCAATTTGATTAGATTTGGTTCTATTCCTGCCCCATAATTCATTTCATTCTGTTACCTTTTCTGTTTTATTTTACTCCTTTACACCTTTTTGCTCTTTTATTCTGTTACACTCTGATTTTTTAAATTTTTTTTGAAATCTTATAAACAGAGAACCTTTTCGGGTTAAGTTCACGACCGCTATCACACTGTTTATAAACCCTTTATCATCATTTATATTCAACCATAATATATCACTCTTTGTTTTCCTTCACACCTTATTTCCTCTCCTGCTTTTAGCAGTTTGATTCATAGCATAGATTTATCATGACCAGTGTGTTCTATTTCCCTTTGTATAAATCTATATATATATGAGTATTCAGCCACAGATGCATTGCTCTTTCCTATCAGAATATCGCCCTGCATCATTCCTCTTTCTGTCAAACCCTTCCTTGGATGAAAATGTCCCATCTAAGCTTTTCTCTTCAATCTCTCTTTTCCTCTATTTTGACCTGTGCTTTTGGACCACGCTGCTGGACCCTATCCCAGACTGCCTTTACACGTCCGGGCCCACGCTGTGGTCCATTTCATTTGTTTTTTCTGTTTATCACTTTACACAGTCTAGACGTAGACTCCCAGGCTGGCAGGCTGTGGTATAACCTCGATTATACAGCTAATCAGACCTCAGCACACAGCCTGAGCGTAATGGCTTAATTTCCTTTGAGTGGAAAGTGCGCCTGGTGTCTGCTGTAGATGAGAAACAGTGAGTCTGTGGCTGGGCTGCTCTGTGATCTCTCTCCCCTTAGATGGTACTGGATGGAGAGATTCAGTAAACTCTGTAGCCTGCCTTCAACAACATACAAGCCGAAGTGAAGCACCATTAAATCAAAATTTGTGTGGGATTTAACCCATGTTTGTTAGCTTTGAGACCATCTGTATGCTAGTATACTCCAAAAGGTTGACAAAATAAACACAGATGCATGTTTTTAGAAAATTTCAATTTTGGTAATTATGAATTACCAAATAAAAAATGTTTTAAGATAAAAAGTGTTGATAACTCATCCTGCACTCAGCAAAGCTTTGTCCAATCAGATGCTTTCTAGAATGTCTATTTTGTTAATTCCACCTGCCTCTTAGTAGCAATAGCAAGTAGCACATTACCATTTTATGTCTGTGTCAATGTCAACTCAAGAATTTCAGTGCATTTTGCTGGTTTAAAGGTGTACTAATGTAATTTTATTTCTCAAGGAGTTATATTTAGATTTAACTGAAAAGCAAGGTAAAAATCTGAGTAATAAAAGGATTCTGTAGAAAATATGTCCTGGTGAGCAGCTTTGCTGGTCTTTTCAATGCTGGAATTATATTTTTCCAATTATTTGGCCCACCACAGTCCAGCCTGCTAGAGCTCAAAGATGAGGCCATTATTGTCAAAGTCCCTGCAGGAAGACATTTGTATGCTGGTGTCACAGTGTTGTGGCCCAGTTGGAACAAAATGAAGGCACAGATGTTACAAACGATGGAGTTGTCCGATCCATGTTTGTGCGCATTATTGATTTCTGGGAATGTATGTTTGGTCCAGGCGGAGCTGGAGATGCAGCTGGCTGTGGAGCGGGAGGAGGAGGTTCAGAGACAGGCCATACTGGAGCAAGAGAGGAGGGACAGAGAGCTGGCCATGAGGATTGCCCAGAACGAGGCAGAACTCATCCAGGACGAAGCCCAAATGGACCCAAGCCTGCGCAGGTACACACACCAAACACATACACAAATAAAAAAATAAAGCCGCCACATCAAGCGGCGTCACCAGGTGAAGCCAAACAAAAGAAGCTCATGCTGGTTTGTGGCTTGGTCACCATTCATAAAAGGCACATAAATCACAGTTTTTTCATACACTGATTTCCATTTGAAAAGAGCCTTTATGGTCTTAGAGCAGCTTTAGAACAACAAACAAAGAACAAGGTTCTGCCTCACAGGAAACTCAGCATTATATAAATGCCATGAATCATTTTAACTGCGGGCAAGTCGGGCGTCTACGAAAGCAGGTAAACACGGGAACAGGAGAAACCTGCGGTGTGGAGCCGTATTTCATTTAGCTAATGGAGAAGGACAAAGAAGTGGCATCTGGTCCAACGTTATGTACAGTGTAATAAAATCAAAGAGTTCCACTGTTATCTCCAGTGCTAAGTGGTGAGAGAACCTCTGCCATCCGTACCTCGTGTCTGTATGTCCTTCTTTCTCCAGTGATGCTACCAGCTCTTGGTTCGTCACAGAGATGTAAAATGTAGAACAGATCTTCTTTCCTTGCTTTATTTAATCTGAAGGCACTCACCCTCTGCATTACCCCCTCACAGGTCGCCGTAACTACGAATCGCCCCTCTAATCTTACCCCAACCTAGATCAAGGATTGTTTACAGTAACTACAAGAAAGCCACAATGGTGTTAATGGTCTTAAAATAGTTTTGGTATTAACCTTAATACCTGTACATTCATTGCTTGGAATACATTAATTCCATTCCTTTTTCATAGAGAATACAGATGTGGTTGTGTTTGTAGATTGTTTTCCACTTTCACGAACATTAAAAGTGAAGAAACTAGCATGGAACTAGGAAACTAGGATGTAAACAAAGACTTGGATGTTTTGAGGTTTATTTTACACAGGATAATCCATTTCAGTTCTGCTGGTGGTGCTTGCTGAGGTAAACATCACTGATACTGTTGCTCACACTTCAGGTTACAGGTGTTGAAAACCCCTCAACCCAAAGTATTGAACTTTAAAGCGCAGCTCATCGTTTCTGTGCTGCAGATACGGTCGGTGCTTCAAATTGTGTGGCTTTCAGGAGAGATGTGCTATTTTCTAAGCAATTGGAGCGAATTTCACCTGGTGGAGGATAAAACAGGCATAAAAATCCCATAAAGTTTGAAAGAAGCATCTGAACCATATCTGGGGACCAGAATATCATAGATGCTTGAGAATGATAGACCAGTAAGCAACCACAAAGAAATCTGCTACCAACCTTTGGAATAGAATGGTATTTGTACAACAATCAACCAGCACATTGTGGGAGAAAGTTTATGCTGTCAAGCTGTTATATATATATATACACATATATACAGGAAACTTATATTACACGGACATACAGGAAACGTCTAATTTCCATGATTTATGTTCCTTCAGTATGTATGTTGTGTTTATGCACGGTGTGTTTTTACAAACAAGCGTTGCATCGTGCACCTGCTCGTGAGAATTTCACGCTTCCTCTCAGCATGAGCGTTTCTGCTTGATGGTGCTCTAGAAAAACATGCCTGTTTTCATTTCAGTGTTTTTTTTAAAGCGGTTGGTTGAAAGAGGAATTTGTGTTGCAGTGATGTGTTTATCAGTGGGGCTCCGGCAGGGAATTTTCCAAGGAGGTTGTTGTGTACATTATCGTAGTGAGTTTTCATTCTTATATGAACTCATATATTGTGTGCATAGAAACTCCGGTATAATGGCAAATTTATATACGCCCTTCAGTTAAATCTTAAAGTTAGATTATATTAACCTGCACAATAGTAGTTAAATAAAGTAGTAAAATCCTAGTCAATAGGAGTTAAATAGTAGTTAAATTAAAAACAACAGTTTCTAATGGTTAATTTGATTTTTAAAGCATGTTTTAGCAGGTCTAGACTCCTCTGATAGACAACCTTAGTGTTTATGATTCTGCTCTCATGCTGTCGTCTGCAGTCATCAGTTTTCATTAGCTCAGAACTCAAGTCTGTCACGTTAAAATATCTGCTTTCCTCTTGGCCATATTAGATGTGATGTGTGACTGAAGACCAGTTAAGCACTAAAAGCAGCATTATTAATATCTGTAGTATATATTTCAGGAGTGTGACCGTAGCGACAGCTGTTTTCAAAAGAGTGAAGCTTAATTAAGTTCCTTATTGATTTTGGACAATGCTATTATTACAGTTTATCATAAATAATGATACCATCTGTTGACTTTAGTTTTAAATACAGTATCGCTCTCTTCAACAGCTTCTGTGAGGTTAACTAGTAGTTCTTGTTAGCGGTTTGCATTAGCACTCCCAAAACTGACGTTAAGGTACATGTATGTACCTGGGTGTGCCCTGTGTCTTTGGCCTCGTCTCACACCTGTGCGGTGGGTTAATCAGCAGGTTTTCCTGGTTCAGTGACTCTTCGTTCAGGGTCTCCGTTAAGCAGCTTTGCTCTTCACAGCTGTCAAAGTTGACAGAATGCCGCTGCACCCAGTGTCACCATGTTCAGCCATGCAAGAGCTTCACCACACACACACACACATACACACCACCAACCCTCAGTCTCTACTGGGACTCTAAATGTGTCGCTGCTTTTATACGAGAAAGTTTGCTGTAAGGCTGTAGGGTAACTTCAGTTCTTTATGAGTTGAAATTTTTGCCCCAGGTACCGGAATAATTGTCTTCTGTAGAGACACTTTGGCCTGGGAGATGGCAGATCTTTTAAAAGTAGGTTATGAACGATGAGTTTATCATCAAAATCATTTCTCATGAGGTCATCAAAGTTCATTATTATACACTTGAAAGGCAGATGTCATAAGCACTTTGGGTCGAGCTCTTTTGACTCTTTTGAGTTTGTAAACATGGGATGCTAACCACCGTTTAGCAACCGTAACAACAGCTCCCTAAATTTTGCAAGTACAAACAGCTTTTAAATTTTCCGCTGAAAACGTAAAAAAAAATTGGTTCCATGCATCAATTAAAATGCTCGAATATATCCCTCATCTTCTCATCCATGGGCTCGTTTGAATTAGTTCAGCTTCAGCATGTATCAGAAACTGCAGGCTGCAGGTCTAAAACCTGTTACCTCATTATATTGGATTTATCTTGAATTGCTCTCTTGAATTGCCTTTTTCAAGTAGGAAAACACTTCCTGGCCACTTTAATTTGAGAAGCCCTATAACTTATGTGCATTCTGTGAAAGGTCTAATTGGACTGTGGCACGGCTATCAAAAGTATAGATTGCAATTACTGTTTACTTTGTATTTCTCTGGCCATCCAGGATTGCCAAAAAAACACATCTGCCCATGGTAACAGTCACATGGTCCAGAAGACTTGACAGGATTGGTGATGCCATTAGGATTCCAGGATGGTGGCTATTGCCCCCAATGACCCAATGACAGAGCTGGTTTATAGTTTAGTGCTGTGAGTGCGGCAGAAGACAATTGACGTGATCGTCCTCCAAAAACAGTCATAGAGCTCATTTGCGGCGTATCCCTCCCTGGCCATTAACCACTATTAACCGTCCTCAGTTTGCAGCATAGTGTTGCCAAGGCTGCATCTAATTTGCTCAGTGACGTGTTAATTTTGTGCTATTTCCATGTCATTACAAGTTTCAGAGAGAATGTTTCTCCATGTAAGCAGAGGACCAATTAATCATCTGATTCTGCTGTGGCCTAGGGAACATTTAGCAGCTGGTAACAGAAGCTTTTACGCCGTTGGGTTGATTGGAAAAATATGACGCTCCATCCACATCAGTCCAAAAATATTTGAAAACACTTCTTCGCTTTTGTGAATAGCCGGCACAACAACGCTGGTACAACATGGAGCTGCTATATTGATTGTTTTTGTTGAGTAGTTTAAATGGATTACATGACTAAACAAATATGTTTTTTTTTTGAATATCTGTGTTGCTTCCATCCACACTACTGAATTTTCAAATTCACCCAAGTGGGAATGTAGCGTATGTCTGTTATAAGGTTGTTGTTTTCATGGTGTCAAAAGTTCTTCCTGTGTGCAATTATAGAGGGGTGCAGGTGCAGGCCAGCAAGGTGCCAGCTGGGGTGAAGAAGTATGACCTGAGCAAGTGGAAGTACGCTGAACTGCGAGACGCCATTAACACCTCTTGTGGTAAGAGCAATGCCTCCCCTCCATGTGACCTGGAATCTTCCTGCTCATCTGAGTCATTCATTGTTAAAAGCATGTAATATTTTGGAGGTGAGGAGCTAGCATGTAATATTTTGGAGGTGAGGAGCTAGCATGTGATATTTTGGAGGTGAGGAGCTAGCATGTGATATTTTGGAGGTGAGGAGCTAGCATGTGATATTTTGGAGGTGAGGAGATAGCATGTGATATTTTGGGGTGAGGAGCTAGCATATAATATTTTGGAGGTGAGTAGCTAGCATGTGATATTTTGGAGGTGAGGAGAAACTGCTTCTACACTATTACTATGACCACATTCCAACCAAATTGACAACCCAGACACCTTTCAGATTAGATGATTTGGCAGCATGTGCTAAATGTGTCATTTACTACAAAGAGCCATATTCAGTTCAGTCCAATTTTCCATAAAACAGTTAATTGAACTTAAATTGTCTTATACGCTTTAGAACTTGAAACATCCTGCCTAGTCTACAAGATCATTCATTTAAACTAAAATGTAGAAAAAGCCCACTTTAAAAGCCTAATATCACCTGCTACCTGACCCACAACAGACATCAACAGCACATTCATAATTCCCACAGTCATTGTAAGGTAATAATGATAAAGTCTATCATACATTATGCTGTCATAAAAATGTCCCAGTGCAAGACATTTTTGCATTAAGGACATGATGTTTTAATTTCTCTTGATTTTGGAGTGAAAAATGACCTGGACATGGTCTTGACAGATTTCGTGAGACTCACTCAGATACTCATTTCACACATGGAGAAGGTGAAAAATGGTACAAAACCGTTGGTACAAAAACCGTTGGCTAAAATGATAAGTGGACCACAGGGAATAAGATACATTTTAAAACTACTTTAAAAGTTGGTTTCTATTGGACTAAGCATTGTATTGTATTGTATTGTATTGGATAAGTCCTTTCAGTTTTTTAAATTGGAAAATTTTACACTTTAGAATGTCAGAATGACAGAATTCACTCAGCTAACAAAGACTTTAATTGCAACCACTTTTACAGGAAATGACACTTTTTATTCCAGAGTAAATTAAATCAAACCTGGCCCAACATGACCTTGTGTGAGATCACAGAAGCAAGGAAATTGACCATTTGTAAATTAGATAAATTACATGAAAGAATTCCTTTTGTTTCATTTAATGAGATTTTGAGATAATGATTCTACAGTGTTCGGTTTTAGACCTATGTGCTCTGCTGTATATCTCACAGTCTTATAATTGTACATAGCAAAACATATGTAAAACAAATATACTTAACAGGTGCTCTGTATTCAAGTTTTAAACATGAACCACTTACAAGGGAATGCATGTTGGGGGAAACTCATCATGCATAACAATGCAATACTGAATCTTTGATATCTCAACCTTGTAGATATCGAGCTGCTAGCAGCATGCCGAGAGGAGTTTCACCGCCGTCTAAAGGTGTACCACGCCTGGAAATCAAAGAACAAGAAGCGGAATACAGATACAGAGATGAGAGCTCCCAAATCGGTCACTGACTATGGTAAGATATGAGCTGTTTTCCCAAGCACAGTGGAACACATTAGAATACCAATTCTTCAGTTATAGATACAATGTCTTCATTTATAATGGCAAAATGTGTTTCATTGTAATACTTATTCTGAAACACTCAACAATAAAATATTCTTCCATCATTTACTCAATTCATGTTGCTTCTGAACAAAAGAAGACATTTTAAAGAATGTTGGTAACCAGCAAACCGTGGCACCCATTGACTTCCACTGTATAGGCACAAAACCACCAAGACATTTCTCAAAATATCTTCTTTTGTGCTCCACAAAAGAAATAAGCCATGGTGGTTTGGAATGACACAAGGTGAAGTTTTATTTTTGGGTAAACTGTCCCTTTAAAGGGTGGCTACAGTGCGTTCTCTACATCTCAGAGGCTGCTTGTGCTTTACAACTGTTTCTCAAGGTTGTACTTTCTTTGTTTGCTCTTGTGCTCAAAATCCTCCTGGCACACAGTCACACAATTTTGTGATTAGTCTTACCATTGTCATGCGCATAATGCAGACAGCTAGAACATCTCAAGGCGCTCACTAGCATTTCAAGGGAATCGCACCTCTCATTTATTCATTTCCCAGCTAGAAAAGGCACGTCGCCACGTTCAACTTCTGGAATACTTTTGTAAGTGTTTGCTGGTGCAGAACAAACAGGAGGTTTAGAGTTGCGTGACCCCTAGGTTCTCATCAAACGCTCCGACTCTCTGGTTGCCAGATCCTCAGATGTATCTCACCTTTAAAAGCTGCAGTGTTTTTATTGGGTGTACAGGGCTGATACTGTCTCTTATTGAGATGGACTCAGGATTCTAGCTTTGCAGTCAGTTTCAGAGTTCATGGAAGATGTCTGAGAACTTTCTTACGTGATGCTGAGCTGGATGTCTTTGATCTTTAGGGATGACAGGTGTAAGAAATGCACTCTGATTTATGACTTCGTTTATGTCTGTTTGATATGTATTCTGAGCAACGTATACATAGATGGTATATTACGTAACATTATAGCCAGAGAATGTAATTAGCGGTGCTTGCTAATGCAAACGCAAGCTTTTACTTTGAACAAATTTGAACTTTAAACATTTTATTTGTGTTGTGGGCATGAATGATGCAGCAGTTCATGTGGCTTGTTGAAAAGTGGTATAATGTTACTTTGTAATCAAGTTTATAATTTATGTTGGAAAACAATAAAAAGTGCAAATAAATCTTATTGGCTTACACTGAAATAGGAATCTCACATCTTGCAAGGTCATATCTTGCAATAAAATATCCTAAATGCTGGGGATGAGTTCTTTTTGGCAATCATTTAAAACACCCTAGCAACCACCCACAACATTGTAACAACCTCATAGGTGTTCAGAATGTTTTTTTTTACCACATTACTTGCATAGCAACACCCTGACAACCATCGATAAAACCCTAGCATCATGAAGTATTTAGCACATCTAGATCATGTATAATATTATAATGTATTCTTTTTTACTTCAGCCCAGCAGAACCTTGCCCCACAAGTCCAATCCCAACAGCAAGAGATCACAATGAACCGACAGCAGCGTTACTTCCGCATTCCCTTCATCCGACCCGCAGATCAGTACAAAGACCCACAGAACAAGAAGAAGGGCTGGTGGTACGCCCACTTTGACGGCCCCTGGATCGCCAGACAGATGGAACTTCACCCAGACAAGCAGCCCATCCTCTTGGTAGCAGGTACTAAAATGACACCACAAGCTTTCTTCATTACCGTCTAATGCTTTAATAATGCTAACAATGCCAAAATCACGGGTTCGATTCCCAGGTAATACACAACCTGATAAAACTCGTACATTGAATGCGCTGTGAATGAAAGCCTTTGTCAGTTGCATTAATGTAAATAAGACAGTCATTTTCCCCTCCTGCTAACAATGAATTCTTATTTGTAAGAGTTCAATGATAAAATCCTCTCCTATGTTATAGCCACTGAATGATATTGCTCTTATCTTCAGATGTATTGCGTATTCAGGCATGGCCTGATGCCTTTTATCCTGTGCTGATTCAGGTAAGGACGACATGGAGATGTGCGAGCTGAGCCTGGAAGAAACCGGGCTCACGCGAAAACGCGGAGCGGAAATTCTCCCGCGTCAGTTTGAGGAGATATGGGAGCGCTGCGGCGGAATCCAGTACTTGAGAAACGCCATCGAAAGCAAGCAAGCCCGACCCACGTACGCCACCGCCATGCTCCAGAACCTTCTGAAGTGAAGACCACACCTTTTTAGTTCACACCATCTGTGCATGTTATGTTAAAGTACAGAAGCTAAAAATAAAAGGCGTTTCATCACTCTGGGCTTTTTAGATGTTTTCACCAGATGCTTTTCAACCTACCGTACCATTCTAGTGAAAGCAGTTTGCTGTCTATTATATTGTTTATTTCTAGTTTGTTATTCATTTTGCTGTGGACTTAAATACCGGTTTTCATAAAAACCTGAGCCTTGCTTGAACCTGTTGTTCGGTGATGCCTTAAGGTCATTGTTATTCAAGTGTCACACCCATGTAAACCTGCACATAAATTTAGCAATAATCTTTATAAAGGGACCAGTTTTGATGTTTAGTAATAGACAGGTTTGCAAACGCAAAAAATTTGCTTTTGTCAGTCTTATTACTGGTGTGTACTTTTTTTATCTCAAAAGTTTCTCTTATCACAGCTGAAACAACTGTTAGTGAAATGGCTCTCAAAATATTAGCCTCTTTTAAAACATTAAGTTTGTTAGAGCATCCTGACCCCTTCATTGTGGCGTGAGTTTGAGCTGCGCTCTCTGTTTGTTTCACCAATGACAGATGGGGGATTGTTCAGAAAAAGTTATTATTTTTGCAATTCTGTTTGGTGTTGCCAGTGCAGCAAAAATGACACAATTCACCTTTTAGCTAAAATTCTATCATAAGATTTAAATGTTCATTATTGCAGAGCAACATTTTGTTATAATGTTAGTTAAAGTAACTATAATCAGAGTTAAATGATACAGGCTGATGAGGAACATGCACTTGAATACATTACGTTGCCCTTTAGATTGTAACTCTTTGTCTCTCCTTTATAAATGCAGTAATGGCCATTGCTGTACAAGATAATGGAAGTGTCTCTTCTTAGAAAAACACAATTTTTAATTGCCTTTACATATATTTGATTATGAATTCTGTTTGAAGATGCTTTTCAAAGCAGCTTCGGGTAATAAAGGAATAGTCACAGCTGTCATGCATGGCATTTTCTCCGCAATTTTGTACTTAAATCATGGTAATATGCTAGAATAAAGGGCATTCGTTCATTTCTGTTCAGTGAAGTGATAATGGCACCTTAAAGATTTGCTGTGAATTCTGTGGCGTGTGGTGGATGTCAGTTGACCTCTCTTTATTTTTTACATTTATTTATATACCAACTCCAGGAAATGTTTGTTTGAATGCGCTGGTGTTCTGCAGTGTCTCATTATACGCTTCTCTGACTCTGTCTTGTCTTATTTTGGTCATAACTTCCTAAAGAACAGAAATAATGGAAGCGGCAAAGGCGTTCATTTAAAGATGTAGCGTGGACCAAATTGCTGCATTTGATTAATTTGCAGTCATTATCCAGCCTTTGTTTATTCATATGCTGACGTTTTTTCTTCATTTACATCCTCAGAGACCTTCCTAACTGAACCGGTGACATCTCAAATCAATCTCAGAATCTATTCATGAATGTTATAATTGTTAACTATGCGTTTCTTGGCTGTTAGTTTATCTTTGATGTGTCTGGGTTAATAATACTCTAATTTTCTAATTTTGGACTGGAAACTGTTGCTCCAAACACTTTGTTAGACCAGAATAAACACATTCTATATAAAGTGTGTTATGCGTAGACTTGACACATTGTGTTGGTGGTGTACTGTATGTGTTGATTATTGTACAAACGGACCCTGACGGTTATCTATTACAGTCAACATGAACTCGAAATTCAACCTATTAACTTACTGAAATACACATTCTTAGTTTTATTGTGTGTGATTCATTGGTGCACATTATTCTAATACAGCCTCTGTAATTTTACATCTAAATTTATCTTGTGTTCAACTTTCATCTGATGCCACCCAGACATCATTTTCTTCAAAGCCTTCCAATCTTATACAGCGTGACACAATCACATTGATTCTTTAATTGTTATCCCAAATGATGATTATTAAAATTATAAGTATTTTTGCTGATCATGATTTTACTATGATGATAAGCATGTTTTACTGTATCTGGAACAAACACGCTACAAACTCTTTCTGTTTAATATAAAAACATGAAAAAGACGTATTACCCCAAATATTTTTGGCTATTATTGGTGAGAAACCTGTATGCTTAAGAAAATGTTTCTTTGCCTACAGGAATAAATTTTACTTACAGTTGATATATAAATACTAGAAATCATTTATAAAATCATAAGAATTTACAGAACACTAACATTCATGTTCTTTTTGGACACTGAGATGTTAGAAATTGCAGGAAAATAATCATTTTTGTATGTAAGATACCACCCAGTGTATCAGTTCGTAAATACCTCATTGTGAGGGAGCAAACGTACCTTTAACAAGGGTCCAGAACATCCAACACATATTACAAACATACGCATTACAAATGTCTCAACACTTTGCACAAGTACACTTTAAAATAACTTCTGTAATAATCTAAATAATTTTCCCATTCCTGAGGTATTCCATCATCGGTTCCTTATTTAAAAGTACAGATGATCCATGAGAGGAGCGGTTCTACCAAACACTCATCATGTCTACAAGAACCAACAAAGTCGCCTTGAGTAACACTGAAGAGCTTTGGTGCCGTGTTTAGCTTAAAAACAGAGTCTGGACAATCACAAAACAGTCACTTCAAAGCTTTCGCTGTCAGGACTTCTCAAAAGACACAAAGACGACCTGTTGGACATCTGCCATCCCTGTAAGACAACATGTGGAATGTGACATGGTCATTTAGGAAACCAAACAAAACATGAATGGCAATGAATCACAATACATACACAAATTATCAGTGAAATTGTGCTTACTAATGTATAACTGCAATGCAACATATCCTGTGAGACCAGAATGCTTTATTTTTAAAGTGAGTGAATCTCATAATTCAATGTATGTGCATAAAAAATCCATTTAGAAGAAAAATTATTGGTTCTAAAGAGAAGTGGAGTTTTATTTAGTCTTGGTAAAAATCAATAGTAAATTATTCCATTTAATTTCAAATCTAATTAAAATATCATTTCACACAATTTGTGTGTGACGTGTTATTGCGCTAAATAACGTATTGAATCCCTGGCTAAAGTCATATCCACTGTGAAAGTCAGCATTATCTAGGGAAATACATCGTTAGACAGGTCACCTAATGAGTCAGCGTATTGATTTTGAGACACAGCCAATGTCTTAATGTTTTAGCAGCCACGCTTAAGCCCCGCATATTTCAACTGTTTTACTGGAGGACAGCAGACAAGTGGATTACGTTCAGGAACAATCAATGTATTACAAAGTATAAATCCATACATCTACAGGTATTTACCACAACATTGCCAAGAACTTCAGTTTAATTATATTATATCCGATTGTACTGATTGAATGATACCACTGGTTAACCACTAATCTTTGTGACCACTGCAAACCATAACACCCCACAGCCCCACCCACAAGTGATGTCACACACTGTGGTTGGCTCTACATGAAATCACATTACTAATAAAGACAGACAGCCAGGGGTGCGAAAGCTTATGTAATGCAGAAGAGAGGTGTCAAAATTATTGGTTGAAGGCAGGCTAAGGGACAAGGCCAAACCAAATACAGTACATTTGCTATGAATTAAAATCAAAACAGCTGCATTTAAAAATAATATAATTAGTTCATAAAGTTGCAAAATAAAGTTGCATATGGTTGGGCCTGTTCCCACGCCACAGGGGCTGCAGGGACATTCTGTACATCAGTGGATGATACAGGATAAAACTGAAATGGGACAGATTAATCATCCTGACAGCATAAATCAGGCTGTCTTGATTATTTACTCATCAACTCATGGGTTGTTTTTACCCCAGCAACTTTCACCAAAGTCACAGATACTGCCTGGTGTCAGCAATTAGCCATCTTACCTCATTATGTTGGAAACACTGATGGAAGTCTACCATTTCTGACACTAACTTTTCTGATCTTCTGGCGTAGAGCTGTCTGGGGATCTAGGAAAGGAATTGAAGACAACCATCAATCTTAAACAATTTTCACTGATGACATGCCAAGCAAAACCGCAAAGTTTTTGGCACAAAATGTTAATGCAGACTGTCAATACTTTGAAGAGCAAAGCATCTGTTGTGGGGAAAAAGTAACTGATTATCATTCATAATATCATTAGTTTAGACAACTACAGATGCACTGGTATAAATGAGATGCAAAATCCACGCAGTCAATTATTTCTAGTATCCTCTTAGGAAAATAAAGCTTTTGTGTAAAGTCCTGACTGAAATAAATTTTGCTTTATAGCATTATGACTGTAATTTGTTTATAAGTCTATGGAAGTACAAGTTTAAGGTTTACATTATAACAATTTATTCTTGTCAAAGCTAATACAGCTTTATAAAATCTATTCTCTAGTTTTGTCTTGATGTTAAGTTGCAGACCATCCTAGAGGGTTCATTTCTCTTTCTAATTTCTTAAATCACATTTTTTCATTGATAAATCATACCTCAAATGTTCATTTTGAAGCTGTTGTATTTTGAAGCTGTTTTAATAAAGTTGTTAACATTTATAAAGTTGCTAACAAGTTGCTACATGTGAAGATTACTACAATCTGTCAAATAGCAGCTTGTTGCAACTTTTTTTTTAGTGTTTATGTTGGTAAAGTTCACCCAAAAATTAAATGTCATCAGTTTTTTGCTTAAGTCTCTCACACTAAACTATTTTACGACTTTAGAAGACCTGGGAAATTGTGCACAAGTTAAACCAGATGTATGATATGATTCTATATTTGCATATATTATTAATGGAATCAGTCCCCATTCTTTGTAATTGCATGAAAAACTGTGACTTTGTTTGTAATTGCATGACAAACTTAGTAGTTTCGGGTGAACTATCCATTTAAAGTTTCAAAACACAAAAGCTTCAAAATTCAGTTCCATAACTGTGATGGTGTAAAACAAAACAGGACATTGTGTTCAAGTAAGCTGTAACATTTTGGTTTACTCATAAACTTTGTATCTAAAGAGCTATTAGAAATTCTCAAAGGAACCCCTCAAAAATGCTTCATTATTAAAAACAGTTATAATTTAGTATATTCTGTTGTGTGTGGCGGTGAGGATACTGACGCATGAATTTTGCTGATGTGGTTCTCAAATCTTTAGTTTCTTTAGGGCAAAGAACAAACTCAACAAACAGCTGATTCACCATAAGCATCTGATATTTTGCTGAATTTACAGGCTGTATATAGACCTATTCTTTGCATTATTATAGACTATTGTAGGCCTTATTTTACCACTCTGCTGACTTCAGGAAACTTGCATGCAGACATTTCCCATTGACAGAAAAAAAACATTGTGTTTATTAAAAGAATTTACTTGAGTGTTATATCAGCGTTTAATACAAACTACAGTGGCCCAATGTCTGGACACTTACTGGTCACACTTAAAAAGTCACAAGGTGGATTTTAAAGCAAATAATTCTTGACCTTTACATAGAACCTTTTCCTGTGGACTTTATAATTACTTCTATCCATCTGGCTTCAAGGTAATATTAGTGAATGTGTGACATGGGTTAATCACAGTAACTAGACATTTAGTTACTATGATGATCAGACAACCTGTCTTCATTTTCAATTAATCCAAACAATGAATCATTTAAATCTAAAATATCTTTATGTAACATATTTGCTTAATATTGTGCATGTGCTAAAATAAATGCTGTGTATTTTGATACTTTATATAATGAAAAGCCATTTTCTGTGCGTGCCTTAAGCATCCAAATCTTTTGTGGGCCACTGTGTAACCAGGCTGTGACTATGTTAGCAATAATCTGTTAGTTAGAACTGCACTGAACACAGAAGTAAGGTTAGTCTATTATACTATAAGCTTAGTTTACTCAGTTAAATCCCTATGGACATAGAGATGTTTTGATCAAAAACTGACTGATTATTCATGTTAGTACAGCTGATGACATCATTGACATCAGACAGATAGTTAAGAATACCATCTGAGCTGTACACTTTACCTCAATACTAAGCTGTATACTTTCAAGTGATCGAAATGTGCCTTGGCCTGAGGTTTGTAAGGAGCCTGAGTCAGAGCTCATTGGACAGAGGATGCTTGACACATGTGTTAAGACCCCATCATCATTCTCAAAAACAGGATTTATTCTCATAGTACTGCCAAAGGGAAAAGGAGATTGCGGATGCCTACAACGCAAAGGAGATCAAGTCTTAACCATCGTGTTTAAAACAGCTCACAGCACTGCAAGTCTGTGAAGAAAACTCAATTCAAAAGAAAATGAAGATGAAAGAAGCCCTTCTTACACAAGTGCCATGGTCTTTCTGGTCCGTATACATTTCTTGTTAATGAAAATCAAGATGCCTATCACAGCACAAACCACTGAGAGGCTTCCCACCAGGCAGGCTACGAAAAGGAGAGGGTCAACTGGCACTGACACCAGTTCGTTGCAGCGTTCTCCATGATAGTGCCAGAATTTACCTACAGGACATCTAAAAGTGGTTAAGAGAGAAAACGTTAGAAGACGTGGCTCTTGTAGCACCGCTGCTGAGTTCTACTGGGTTCTAATGGTCATAAAAACCTGGAAATATAAGTTTGGAAATATCATTTTGAAAGTTCTAATTTTCAGACCTGGAATAGTGGAAATGAAATATCTAAGGAAGAGTCATGTAAATATGAAATATTTATAAATGAATAAATAAACAAATAAATGTTTAAATGAATTATAGAAAAATAAATTAATTAAAATAATGAATAAATAAACAAATACATAAAGATTTTTTTAGGCTAATAATGATCATAGATTGTTAGCTGCACCTTAAAATATTTCTAAAATATCTCTAAAATATATATTATTATTATTATTGATGAAGGGTCCCCTTGTTTTTGACATGAATATATGCTAATTAGCCTCTTACATATAAATTAGCAAAGCAGTCAAAAATATGTTTTGCTTGATCTAAAGCAACTGGTTTAGCTTATTTTTCAAGATGATACGATACCTTTATGCACAGAATGAGAGAAATGGCAGCTGGCTTTGGTTTCTGAAGGGTTAAGACCCAGTGTAAATGGGCCTTCAAAATTTCTTTGACAACTGACACATGACAGACTGTGATATTAGGAGGTGATGTTAACATACCTGCAGGTAGCCCCGTGTCCCGGTAAGATTTCACACTGGCCTCCATTCAGACAGTATTCAGGCTGTAGGTCACAGATGCTGGTGCAGGGCAGGCCGTCCACAGTGCTGTAGCCTGAATCACAGAGACACTCGGCCTCTGTGGTTAGTGTGTTCACCACGCAGCGGGAGAACTCATTACATGCCATAAACTTACACGGATCTGCGTGATCTGCTGACAAAGACAATGACAGCTAATTGATGTCAATGACAGCTAATTGATCCTCCAGCCAGATTTCAGACTTAATACAGGTGTGTTGATCCGTTTATGATAATAAATGAATCAACTCATTACTGTTGTTAATGAGTTTCTTTATTTAAAACAAGATATTTGACAAGATATTTTTACCTGCTTCCACATCTACCGACTGGGAATCGATGTCCATGTCCAGCCTCTTAGACGCGGCGTTGCAGAAGTCCTCCAGCAAGCAGTGCACTGTTTCCGTAACGTTGTAAGGAACAGGTTTGGTTAATTTCATCTTGCTGTTTATCACCACACTTCCATTCCTGAAGTTCAGGATCTCTAACTCCTTAAATCCAGTCAGGTTGGACTGCAGATACGGAAGAAGCTGTGGGAGAGTGGAGAAAAAGTACAATAAGCGAAAAGACGTTTTTGGGGGCATTGGCGAATGGCTAATTGTGCATAAATGTAATGCAGCTCAGATGCGAAACTTTTGGGATTTTCAATTCTGAAGCAATTCTCCTCCATCGCTTGAGTTCATGAGATGGGAAGATTTTGGCTGGTGTCTGTCTCTCATCCTATTACAAAATGCAAAACCTTTTCAATTCGCATTTCACTCTGCATGAGGAGGGCCAGTCAGAGATAAAGACGGTTGTTTGGGAGAAATAGGGCGTAGCTGCTCAGTCATCCATCTTTGCTCAAGATTTGAAGAGGCTGATTGCAGCAGTCAAGTGAATGATAAACTTGAGGGCGTGATGTATTTGTAACGACATCTAACTTATTAATATTCTGAAAATATTCAGCTGTAGAACGTGACATGCATCTCGCTCAGCAATTTTTTTACAGTTTTTTGTGTTTGCCTAATTTAATTAATTATAATTAATTAAAAATTTAATTTATGCTAGATTTGACACATTTTTAAAAAGCAAAGTGAGCAATGATCCGTCATGCAAATTCTGCTGCCACAATTGTTGTAGGTTCGCCTGAAAGCCTGACAGGATGTGGGAACGCTACAACATTTCAAGGCCTTGTCATTGGTGAGACATTGAGAATGTATTTAGCATGTTGTTTTGCTGTTGCTGTGGTGTTGTTTGGATGCTTCGTGTTTTTGTCCCATCCGATGGTTCTTCATGTGAGCGCTCAGAAAACATTAAATAATAATAGCATGTTTTTTAGCATGATTCAAACATATGTTTGCCTTAGCACTAAATATACATTTACAAAACATTCCACAGTAAAGACAGATTCATGTTAGCAAACTGTAACACTAATAGAACAGAGTATACAATGTATAAAGTTAATTATTTATTATACAATTTTGCACCTTAAGGTTAGACAGAGGATACTATACAGAAGCAAAGCATGAATAATTAAGTCAGAAAGTTTTTGACTTTTTAAGATTTTAAAGTTAGATTTTAAAGTAAGACTTTAAAGTAAATCATGGGGTAATGTTATGAGTCCATGTCTGTAAAGCAGCAGGTAATTCGTATTAGGAGATGAAGCTGATCTGCCATTCAAGATCAACCTCTCACCTCTTGGCTGAGTGCCAGGGCAGAGCAGGTGGGACTCTTTCCCACAGGACATGCAGTGACTCAGAGCTCAGGCCCAATCAATGTTACTGTCTAGATGATTCCAGTGTCATGACCTTTGATTGCCACCACAGGACAAAATGAACCCACTATTATAAGTAGCCCTCACACACAAGACAAATGGGAAACACAACAAGTTACCGTAAAAAAGCGGCATCTAGCTGTATCTAGATTCTAGAATGCTGCTCTGACAGTTACACTTGTATCTACTGGTTCATTTGAGATCCGTTTCAGCGCTGTTCTGTTCTATCATTTTTGATGGGTGTAAGTTTTGAATTAATGCAAATTTTGGTTCTCCATGTCCAATCAAGATGGTTGCTACACAAACCAGTAGAGACAGGAGTAATGAGAATCCTACAAAGATGGGAGGCTAAAATCAATGCAAATCTAGTGTAGAACTAAAATATTACAGCTGTCTCTACAACAGCTACCAAAGCGTTGAATTATAAATGGGCGAAACTGAGAAAAATCGATGTTCCTCTTTCAGAATTTTTAAGCACATAAATATCCATCGTTATCAAATTATTCCTTACAAGCCCATTTATGAATCAATGAACTAATTTTATGGCCATTTCACTTACCAGAGTAGCTTCTGACCTGACTTTAAGTGTTCATGTCAAAATCCAAAATTTTTTTTTAAAGATTGTATTATTGACTTGTATGAACTCGTATGAAAAACTAGTTTGGGCAACCATGTATTAATGGAAATGGAGTTTTGAGGTTTCAGAATTTATACTTCCATAAATTAATGAAAAAAAATGTATAGAACAGAACATCTTTGTTAAATTGTACAAGAGTAAATTTACAGTGCAATGAAAATAATAAAAATAATTTGATATGCACAGTCAAAAACAGACATTATTTTGGACAAAAAATACTAATCAGAGAAGCCAAGTAACCTCTAATTTAGTCTGTCTAAAGATTATGTTGGAAAGTATTTTCCAGTGTCCTTGCACACAGCATCAACCAGTGAGCTAGCGCACAAACCAACATCCCATTAAAGTTTTTAGCCAGAAATCCACACAAACATGCCAGAGGCAGCTATCTTGTGCATATCCTTTATTACAAATGAATCAGTGGTTCATTTCAGTGCTCACAAAAAGTGCTTTGTCTTCATTAATGTAACACTCTAATAAACAACATTTAAGATAAATTACATTCATGGTCCCACTGAGGAACTAATTAGACGACCTAACCAACAAAGGGGTTTACAATTAATGCATGCAATCTGTAAACCCTTTAATCCAAAACAATTCACTGCACATTTGACCAACTAATGTACTTTCTGGAAATCACCTATAATCTACAAAGTAGAAAATGTCCCCTCTGATATTTTTTTGGCATGCTCTGTGTTTTAAAACTTCTAAAGATCTCAGAATCCACACAGGGACAATATTTACCGCATATTTTACACAATAAGAGCATTTGCTCATTTGTACTAAAAATGTGAGCGATTACCTGTCTATATGCACATAATATGTATACATATAATTTCCTGTTTCCCATATCATTCTGTTTCCTCTTGAAAAACCATAAATGCACAGAGCAGTAAGGCAACATGCACACAAGAAAGAAAAACAACATTTTTAAAAGTATCACGCCCATTGCACAAGTTATTTGCATGTACTGTCTTGTGTTTTAGCACCTGACTCACTGAAGGAATTATGCAAAGTAGGTAACACGGTCACAAAATCTGCTGAACATAATTTGCACGCCACAATTCCAGATCTAGTAGATTTGTTGTAAGTGCTAGATTGCAGAGGTCTTTACAGACACCATACAGCACCACTCTACTACTGCATTTAAAAGAACTGATTTAGTTCTTTATTGTGCTGCAAATAATAGTGAGATTTTTTCATAATATGCATTTTAAATTAGGGCAGATTTTGCACTACAGTGCAACTGTGCTGTTAAAGTGTTAAGTGCTGTTTAAAGGGGTCATGACATTTTTTAAGTTATATTATTTTCTGAGGTAAAAGTTAGAAGAAATGCCCAGATCTATGCCCTTTTTCCACCCTGTTTAAGCCCTGTGGTTAAAAAAGGCATATTTGACTGTTCCCATTAAGATGATGTAAATGCTGCAAAATGATGCAGTGATGTAAAAGTAGGTGTTAGTGTCTTGCTTTGGGGCACGTCATTTAAAAATGAGTCATGTGACATCACAAAACCAGCCATTTTGCATGTGATTGTTTTTCACAGAGAACAATTACTTAAATGCTTTATTGATGAGGAAATTTTATAAGATCAAAGCAGATTCCTTATGTCATGACCCCTTTAGAAACAATTATTCTGAACTGTTTAGTAGAATGTTAAGAGTGCAGAATTCAGTGCCAAGGTTAGTGCCAAGAAATGCAATGAATTTTGCTATTTCAAGTTCGGGTTACAGAAGTACCGGTATTGAGGCTAATGTCCTCTGTTCTCTCACAGTCTGTTGACTAGAGGCCTCATAGTTTGGCAAGTCACTTTGCTGAGAGAATTGCCTCTAGTTAAAAACAAAAAAAACAACAGTTTTACAAATTATAATCTAAATTACATTTTGAAATTGCTGAACAAGTTTCCATTTCTGACAACTTCAATGTGTTTTTGGTCTAAATTGAAAAGTAATCTTCAAAGAAAATAGACTTACAAAATAAGTATTTTATCACAAAATGTAATACATTTTTTTCAGTCACCCAAACCCCAAGGCTTTATAGAAAAAAGTATGTTTCATTTGAACAACACAAATCTCTCAAAACCTTGAAGACAGATGACAGTATTTATCTGCTTAATTTTCTGTGCATGTTCAGTGAATAAAAGGCTAACAATAAAGTGAGGATAAAAAGGCGTGTAACAAGAAAAAGTCAAGAAAAAAAGTGTGTTTACCTACCAGTTCGAGAAACGTGTTCTCCAGTGATTTGTACTCGGGGGAGCTCTTGTTGAAAAGATCTTCTGAAAACATCATATTAGTCACCCGTAAACTAAAAAAGACCACTAACTCTTTGGCCTGGTTAGAAGCCATCACAGAAGGGGTGGTAACATAGTCTAGAGGCGGAGCCTCTGATTGTGCATGTTCATCTATCCCTGAGGGGAAGCCACTCCCAGATTCCTGAAGCTCTTCTTCTTCATCAGACTGTTCTACGTCCTCACGTATGTCAGGTTGAGTGGGTGAAGCAGTCCAGACCGGCTGTTCCTCTTCACCCAGAAAATTCTCAGGGGTCACAAATGAAATGAGGCCTTCAGTGGGCATTATCCCTGCCGGTACTGCTGCAGGGAGAATTGGTTCTGGAGTGGTGAGTCCAGAAGGAAACTCTATATGGTCACTGAGGGTAATTGCAATAGGTGACTTTGTGCTCACTATTGAACTGGTTGGGTGTGAAGGAAGACCTTTGGCAGAAGTCTCAATTGGTTCAGTGTTACCAATTGTGTCATCTTCATGAAAGATAGCATCTTCAGGTTGCTCAGTGGGGATTGGGGATGCCATGATTGATGATGTTGCCTCACCTGGAGAGGCCTCTGGTGTCATATCAATATCTATTTCAGACTGAGTTGAAGTAGATGCTATCGCTACTTCAAAAGAATCTAAGTCTAGTGATGCAGCTGTGGCAAGAATTTCATTTCCAGCATCCTCTTGGCCTTCAGCGATCTTAAATAAGTAATCTGCTGTAGTGGTTCTCGGAGATCCTTCAAAACAAAGAACCAGTTACAGAGGCTGTCTTTGAAAATGCATTTTATATGAAATTACAATTAATTCTGTCATTCTTACTGGCTGTTTAACTTAAGGGCTTTACTTTTAAAAGCAGATGCTTTTGTACAGTGACTCATGTTACAAATTTGAAAGATTTACCTTCGGTCCCTAAAGTGTCCTTAGTGATAGGATTTTCCTCCTTTGAATCCTCAAGGTAAGGGCTGCTGATTAACTCTGTAACTGACTGTTGTGTTATTGCTGCAAATGTGGTCACATGGGACGAAATACCAGCTACTTCCTGTATAACACTCATTTCTGTACCAGCACCCAGGTTTGCTTGAGTCTCAGCAGGGCTTAGATCTCCAGAGGAGATGCTAGTACTGCCAGAAGGCACTGTAATCTCCTCAGAGATCACTGCTGTGGACTGTGTACTAATGTCCTCAGGTAAAAATCTTGATTCTTCATTGGCTTGAGTACTGGATCTAACATTCTCCAGTTCTTCTGCTTTATGTAAGTCTGTACAAATACAAATCACATAAAGTCAGTTATTTGTAGTCTGTGTGGAGCTTTCATTTTGATTGTATTGATTTTGTGTACCTGGTTTGAAAGTGAGGGAAATCAAGTCCACAGGAAGCGATGTGTCTTCACTTAGTGCCTTGGTCACCATGCCCTTCAGAGCTTCCTCTACACCAGATTCACCAGCTGACGCTGCGCCCCCTGCAGCCCCCGTGCCATTGGTCTCAAACACTACAGCACAGTGAACTGCAGCACCTCCAGTTCTGCTTAGTGTGATGAAGAGAATTATAGGAGCTGTCACAATGACATGCCCAGACTTACTTGATTGCCAGACTTAAAGCTAGACTTCACTCAGAAATTCTGTCATCGTTTTAAAATCACCATCAAGTTGCAAGCCCAAAAACAAAAGGAGAAATGTAACACTCTTCTTTTCCACACCTCTTTTCAAAGTGGCTTTTTTCAAAGTTACTTTTTTCAAAGTGATTCTTTTACAAAACTTCACATGAATTGTGCACTATATTCAAAGTATATCAGCCAAGTTTTCTGATGAAATTAAATGTAACAGACCAAAACTTAAGTTGTTATTTTTTGATAATCTTTGCCTTCAGAAAACTGTTTAACTGATGTGGATTATTGGGTCAAGCAGAACTTTATCAGACCAGTTTGTGAACTGTATTCACTGGAAAAGTGGATATTTTAACAGATATTTTCTGTGGTTTAACAAACTGACTCAACAGGTTCCTGTAGAACAGATTATCAGATTATCAATAGAGATTTCAAATTTCAGTCTGTTCCGGGCACAAGGCTAATGCATGGTTTGGGAAAAGTTAAAGTGGGAATTTTCTGTTTTGATGAACTGTTTCTGTAATGAATTTTAGTCCAATGATTATCTGTCATTAGGCAGCAAGCACATCCTGTTATAAATACACAACACAGTGCACAGTAAAACAGAACATAATTGTGCAGTAATTGGAACATGAGTGTTCTGAATGCAATTTACCAGGAATTTCTTCAACTACTTACCCAAAAATTCAGCTGTGAGAAAGAATTACCCATCCAAAAACACAATTTTCAAGTTCAATAGACTGTAATATCTGAGTGAATCCCACAGTTCCACCATCAACTCACCGAAATCCCAGCACTCGAATGTCTTTAAACCCAGGAAGTTTGTTGAAAACATGCAGCATCTGCAAGTGTAAAACAAATGTGTTTATAGCACATACAGAAAATGTGTAAATCTAACATTAAATAAGTATGTTAATAAGTACAATTACAATTAAGTATAATTGCCAGACATGAAATTATATGCCATAAATCTTGTCTTATTTTAACTAATCTCATGCCAGTGTTTGAAGGTACCCCAAATTAGGATTTGTTGACGGTTTTTTTAGACACCTAAAGCTATTTTTGTGTATGTAATGCAGCAAAAGCAATAGACAACCACTGTTATCCCTGAACTATTTATAATGAAAATTGTTAAATAATGTTAATTGTTGCCAAACTATTTCCAGACCTGTGTGTGGAGTCTGTGAGTGAGGTCTTCATATTGAGGGCTGGCTGGATCGCTCGGTAGTGCACTAGAGACAGGGTCTACTATAGTCACACTAAACTCCACAGTGTGCTCCACCGGCCTCTGAGGGACAACATCTGGTGCTCCAGTTTCCTATCAGATCAGAGAATAGTCAATTTATTTGCTCTGAACTTCATCAGTATGTTAAGTGCATATTCTATAAAGCATCAGGTAGTAACTTTACCCTGTCAGATTCTATGATGAAAAACTCAGCACGGCTCTTTGAACCTGACGTATGAAAAGCCATCAATCAATCACATCTTTTTAAGATCAACCAATATTTTTTCTATTTAGGTGGTGGGGACTCACATTTCTCACCTGGTGCAGGTGTGAGAGCCCTAAAAATAATTGAAAAAATGTTGAAACAGATAAATCAATTCAGAGATGATAAATGAAATAAATTGTCATTGTCCTAAATAAGGGTGTTGAATGCATAGAAGCCCTAGTATGTTTGTGTGGCTCTAACACCCAAGCGTAATATGTCTGGGCACAGATCCCTCTTATTAAGTGGATCAGGTCAGAGAGCAATGTTAGCTAGGCCACCAAATATGAACAAACTTTGTTTTTTAAAGGACAGGCAGATTTTCTCATTTCCCTCTAGTCAGGTGACCTCATTCTGCTCTTAGAAGATAGTAAATTTCATACCAATAATACCAAAAAATGAAGCTCTTTGATCATCTGGTTCTTACCTCTTCTGTTCATCTTGAGCATTCACTCTCTGTAAATGATATAAACCTCTTTGAGAATTGATGAAAAGAAAATATATCAGCTTAATCATTATGGCAGAGTTTTGCTATGTTGGCAAAGAAATTGCAGTAGCAACAGACTGAAGTATCTACTCACACTGGCTACCATGTCAAGATGCTCTTGTGTGCTACTAAAATTCTGGGCCAAATCCTCCATACAAAGTGAGTCCCTCTGACAGGCGTACACCCACTGCTGGTACTCTGTGGTGTCAGGAACTCTGTCAAGAAAGATCCGGAAAGCCTCCCACACAGCCTCTTGACAAACTGTTAAACATCATGAGAATTATTTAGGGAAGGCCAATGCCCTGTTCAAAAAATACTTACAAATAAACATAATACTGAGTCAGTGGATAAAAAGGCATTTAAAGTTAATTACCTGACTGGCGGAGAGAGTTGTAACAGACTAAAAATATTTAATAGTGTTTATTAAATATCAGCCAGTATATGGTGAATTTGATGTAATGAAAATATTGTTCATCACATGTAATTCATTTAAAGGACAATTAATTGAATCTCTTAAATTACTATACATTATTAAATTATTAAACATGTCATGTTACAATAGGGAAGTGTTTACTGAGCTGTCTGCATTCAATATAATGTGTTAATGAAATTATAGCAAATGTACATTTGATTAGATGGTTAAAAACACTAAATAGTTTAAGTCAATAGGTTGAATCAGGTTTAGGTTGAAATAGGTTTAGAGGGTGTTCTGTCATCCTCACGTAATTTGTAAAAACTTCAACGGGAAGGAAAACGTGCTAAGAAACTTAAAGAAACAGCAGAGGCTACAAAGTTCCATCTAAATTTGGTTCCTTGTTATTTTTTTGGCTTGGCAGGATCCTTCTCGTCTCACAAGGATTCAAACGACTGGGAAGTTAATTATGATTTATGAGGGTCTGAGATGTAGTAGCCAAATTGGGCACTGATGCTTAATGTTAAATCCCTTGTGATATTTAGGGTAGCTGTTGTCCTACCTCTCAGTTTGTAGTAGGCTTTATGGCTGGCGATGACCTCCGCCGCGCTTTCCTGTGGGCACAGTTTCACCCCTGTACTAAACATGGCTGATCTCTTGGCTCGATACCCATCTGGAGAGAGTAAAACCCTGGCATCCGTTGACTGTTTGACTGGCCGTGGGGTCTCCAGGAAGTGCCTGTATTTCACATTCCTGATTCCGAGAATCCAGTCGTCTGCAGTAAGTACTGAAAATGTCACAACAACAGTATGTGTGTGCTGTTTTAGATAAAAGAGAATTGGACAGCGGCTCATATAATAACCCTTCATGCGTTTACGCTCGGTGTGAGACCATTCCAAACCTTTAAGTCTATGATTAGCATGCAGAATGAACATTTAATAGGATTAGGCTCCCTACTGTAAGTCAAGCAGTGAGTTATAACAGCATCCATACAGATGTTAAGCACATTCACCAGATAGGAGTTGTAAAGGTCAGCTCTGTGGTTATAGTCTAATTGAAAATAACAGAAACATTGCATAATCTCCATTAAAGACACCAAACGGTAAGAAAGAAACTTCTGTAACATAAAATAATAGCTAAATATGTAAATAAATAAATACATTTATGTGCTTGGATATATTTAGGTTGCACAGAATTTTCCTGTAGTTTCATTATACTTAAGGCCCTTTGACTAACTCATGCAAACATTTTAGAGTCTGCCTATTTATAATTCTAGATTATAAGATGGTCTTAACTGTTATCTAATGAGTTAGTGGTGAGTTTACCAGCACTTGAGGTCACTAAGAGACTTACACCTGGTGTTTACTGGCATACAGTCTATTTACAGAAAGATCAGACTGGAAAACTTCGCCCATTTAACTAGTACATGAAGCATTAAACAATCATACAGGTAAAATCCTCTTTTGAATGTTTTAATGTCTAATGAAAACAGTTCTAGTTTTGTACTTATGTCTGTTTTACTGTAACCATTATAATATATATTCATGTAATGAATAATTTCATTTTATATAATGTCTTTTTTATCTAATTCGGTTACTAATTATGTTACATTTATACATTTGACAGATGCTGTTATAAAAACAAATACTCAATACATCTCATGTGCATTGTTGTGCATTTAAAATCTATATTATTGTTACCAGTGCTATACCTTACCATTTTGGCTACATTACACTTGAAAATATTTAAAACAGCAGACAGATTATTTGTCCCTCCAAGCATGGTGTGAATCCCTTCAACACTATCTGAGAAATGAAAAAATATTCATAGCAACCTCATGCCTCTCCTTAAAACCAAAGCAAGGTTGTGCCATGGTGTTATGCAAAGACATTAGGGTTCTGAACACAGGGCCTCCATTGAAATTAGCCAAATGTTTTGAAAATGGAGCATTGTGTATGAGCAGCTGGTAAACACAGAGCTTCTTAAAGCCTTAAGTCCAGCTCAGCCTGGGGCTCCCTCAGACTTCATTGTACCTCACTAGAACTCACTAGATTATCAGAAGCTTAGCTATAAAGAAATTTGTGCTAACAATATAATTGCTGTTACTGTGAAAAATAAACTACAGTGGAGGATAAACAGGTGTTTTTGATGTTGAGTTTGTAACTGTAAAGCCAAGCCAGTGATTTTGCACTTCAAAGATGTGATTAACCAGTGTGCTTTTTCTTAAAGGGACAGATCCCTCAAAAATAGCATTTCAGCCTAAGTTGTCATTAATTCCATCTGTTTTCCAGTTAATGTTGAATGGATGCAGGGCTGTCACATATCTTTTTTGTGTTCCACAGAAGGGGTTTGAACTACATGAGAAAAATGATGGGTTCTAAAAATAGTTAATTTTGGGTCAACTATTACCAAATTGTCCAGACAGTTTTGTGTGTAGAAGAATTTCTGTGTACACAATTGTTACACAGTGTGTAAATGAATTATCTAAAGCTGATTTCTCTGCATAGCTGGTGACCAGCATATGTCGTGATCTGAAAGCTGGTCTCCCTGCCGGGTTTGTAACTAGCTTAACCAGCCAGATTTTTGGGTTGACCGGGCTTATCATTTAGGATTTGCTAGTATTTTACTACAGTAATTTTCAGTCCTGGTTCTGGTGACATACAGCTCTGCACGTTTTGTGTGTCTTCCTTTTTAATGCACCCGATTCAGATCATTAGCTGAACAGGAGAGCAATTGATGAGATAAAACATTGTATCAGATAAATAAGACATGCAAGATCTGCAGTTCTGTGGGTCTCCAGAATCAGTAAAAAAAGGTCAGTGTTCTAGTGAACAGCACAGCTAAGTTAGCACTAACCAGCATATAGCATCCATCCAGCACAAAACACCATAACCAACAAAAGTAATAATTGTAAACTGTAAACTAAAAACTGTAAAAATCCATTATTCTACTTTTTATAATGTAAATGAACTCTTTAATGGTAATTTAGATGTATAAAACTATACTAACTCCTGTAGCTCAACTGGTAGAGCATTGAATTAGCAATACAAAGGTTGTGGGTTTGATACCAGGGAATGCAAGTACTAATAAAAAAATCCATTATTCTAATGTAAATGGACTCTATAATGGTAATTTAGATCTACTACTATAGATTTATGCAAAGGACCCAAGCGTTTCCTCAACTAGTAGCTCAACAGTTAGAGCATTGCATTAGCAGTGCAAAGGTTGTGGGATCATTGTAAGTTGATCTGAACAAAAGATGTAAATTTGTAGCAGTTGTTGTCATTTATCCAACTGTCAGATCAGCTCAGGCCTTCAGTCTAATTATTTGAATCAGACATAAAGACACCTTGGCCTGGTGCCACATGTGGATCTGTTGTTTGAGATGTGTGTAATTTGAAGACAGTGAGCTGATTGCTCACAGAGATACAAAGGCCTCAATGATCTCACATGTTTTGGGATTAGAGAACATCTGATCACATCTGGACACAAGCGATTAGCAGATGAAGAGCCAGTGGTACACAGGTAATGTAATTGATTATCTGTTCTGTGATCTGTGTGTTAGCTTTGCGCATGTGCAGACGTGAGGGGCAGCAGTACTAATTGAGCTGTGCTTCAAGAGATGAGAGGCCCTGCAGCCAAACTACAAGCCAGAGAAGATTAACGTTCCACACGGCCACAAACAGAATGCCTTTTGTTTCACTCTCCTAATGAATGGAGCCTCTGAACGCTCTAGCCAAATAAAAAACTTGTGTGACATGCTAGTGTATTAGCATGTTTATCATTCTGACAGTGAAAATGATAGGGGTTTTTGTTCATACCAAAGTTTAATCAAATATTTAGTTCATGAGGGTTGTTTGGGCAAGAAAAAGCATTCCGGTTCTTTTATGTGTTTGCAAATTGGCTCCTGAAATATTTAAATACTCTTTCAGATGCTAAATCTCAACAACATCATCTCTCTGGTGATGCAGAGCGTTTGGTAGGACAGGATTCTGTGTGAGAGCTGTACAGAACAGAGCATGAAACATTGCAGCACTAAAGTTTTATTTTTAATGAATTAGAAAACTGCATTTAAAGAAGTAAAGTGGAGAGCGTTTGCACAGAGTCTCACACCAGCTTACCTTTGAATTTGGTGGTTTGCAGCATAAACAAGACCAGAATGAGCAGTGATCCTATTTTCAGTGGCATCTTGATGTTGATTATGTCCTTTTGGGTGTAAAGTTGCTCATTTGGAAAACAAAGAAAGTTCTCCGCATTTATTTATCTCATGTCCAAGGCCAAAATGTCTAATTTCCAGCGACCGTCTGTCCAGGCTTCCATGAAGGGACTGTGTAGGGCCACTAAATTAGGAGGTATTCCTGACAGATGCGATGTTCAAATTCTTACAGACTGGGTCCCTTGGGGCAGCAGTGGTACGTCCCTGTGGAGGTTAGTAAACTCAAATGTGTGGAAAAAGGTGAAGGATTCTACATGGTGTGAGGGGAGGAGTGATAAGGTTAAAAATGCTGCCTGCTTTTCTAAACTAATCTCTTTACCTCTCACTGACACTTAATCCTGGTAGGTCCACGTGGTCTACGATCCTCATCCTGTTAGTAGCCTTCTGGATCATCCTCTGTTAGCAGGACACCTCCATGCTTAAGTTACAAGCCATTAGACCTTCATATTGCCTCTCAGTCTCTATATTTTGAATGCAGTCTCTCAGCCTGCCCTACTCAACACAAGTTTCTCAGCCCTCTGCCAGCTTTTAGTAGCTGCCAAGTAGCAACACTGTATTCTACTCCCCCCTGTTTGGGACAGCAGGCTCTGCCCTTTCTCTGATCACAGGGCCAGAACTCTACACTGTGTGTGTTGTTGTACCCTAGTGGTGCATATTGGTCCCTAGGCCTACCGCTTGAGCTGGGAAGAGGATTACTCACTTCCTGCTTATTAAATTTCACAGCCATAAATAAGTCTCCACAGCTCAAATCTAGACTTTCCACAGCACTGGACTGTGCAGTACATGCCGAACTTTCAAGAGATAATGAGAACAGGCTGGTGGCGGTTTGTAACTAGCAGAGAACCCCGAGGAGATAAAAATTTTAATTATTTTTTACCTATTTAGGATTTCGAATAAAGCTGCTCATTTCGCAGGTGTCTTAAAGGCATCTCTCCTCAATTACATTCTGAAGTGTGGTTTTAAATTTTTATAAGGTGTACTTGCATTTTAAAAAAAGACAATCTTATGATTGTCTTTAACGTCTCAACTAAAATAATATCTGTGCAATTCGGTTAAATACATTAATACTAAAGGTTGAGGTTGGTGTTGTACCAAAGAACCTCAAAAGACATTTTACAAAAATGGTAACCATTATTTTTTACAGTAAGTTACTCCAGTTACTGTTAATATTGTAAAATCATAAAATCATTTTCACCACAAAACATTTCATTATTTAATTTATTCATTTTCTGCATAATACCAAGTTATCACTGTTTTATTTTAGTAACCTTAACTGCAGCATCTATGGCATGTTAACAGAAATTACGGTTAACAGAAATTACGGTTCTCGCTTTTTGTCTGTGATCGTATGACAGACTATAACCAGTGTGCAGTAATATGGACTAAAACCAAATGCTCTTTATATCTGCTTATAATGCAAAATCAGAGAAGAGATTTCTCGCTGTCAGATACCTGCATCAGTTTTGAAGTTCATTTCTTTGATTGTGAGACTGAGCTGTTGCTCAGATACAATACCAGCTGAGCTTTAGCAATACTTCAGGCAAACTTAAAGTTCACTGAGAAGTTTGAGAACTTAGAAGTTTGAAGAGTTAGAAGAATCTGTTCAACCACTTTTCCACGTTTTATGGTCTTCAGACCCGATTCTATTAAGAACAGTAAAAATGAGCTCAGATGCAAAGATGGCTGACCTTCTCACCTATGCTAATGAGTTCCATCACTGACCAATCAAAAAGGGTGAACTTCAATTAACCTGGAGTGAGTGAGAGGCTCAGCAGCTGTCCAGAGTCAGCACATCTCTCCTGTGACACAATGTTCTCCTCAGTATGTCCTCTGACAGAGTTTTATATTGATGGATGACAGTGAGTGACTGAATTGCCACTGTCATAATCCCCGGATACGACTCTCATTATTTCCCCTTTGCTGTATAGCATACATATGACCAATTGAGCTATGCATTGTTGTGGAGTTGTTGCAGCTAATTTCATTAGATAGGTTTTATATTTTATTATATTTTATTTAATAAGTTATATATTTTATTAATTGACTTATGTAATGTGACATATTTGAACCTATGATGTAAGTAGTGTTACGTATGTGTGTATGTGTGATGTATGTACACACACACACACACACACACACACACACACACATATATATTTGACATAATAAAATAGAATTTGTTACAGAATATCTTATGTGTTTAAGGTAATGTATGCAGCATTGTGGTATGTATGTTTTCCATCCACCGGTGGTTTAATCTAAGAAAGCAGAGCTCTATGAGAGCAGCTCCTCAAGAGCTATTCTGAGGAAAATCATTATATCATTATATTATAATTTGGTTATGATGTGTGATGAGCAGCTTTTCTGACAGATGTGCCTGATTCTTATGGACCGCCGGTCTGATTCTATCACATGTGGACTTTCCGCAGCTCCAGGCTTCTCCTATGGGTGGTCTTTGGTATTGCTTTGCCCAGAGACTGAGGAAGAACTCAACCTGCTTATTTTTCAATGACACAAGTTTTGCTTGATTGATTGAACCCTTCAGGTCGGCAAAAGTGGACAAGACATAAGAAAATCAATTGTGGTATATAGCTCAATATTTCAAACATACATTGAAAATACCACACAAAAAAAGATTTGTAAAGATTTTTTGTTCCTTTTGGTGTTTTTCATAATGTGGGATTTAAAATCCCACATTTTGAGGCCAATATGTATTAAGTTATATATTTATACCCAAAGTATTATAGGTATAAACTAATTTATTTTAGAAATCCATTGCCCTAGTGCTCATACACAGCGAACACTCACAGACAATCACACAATTATATGTGTTTATATATGTGGAGACATTCATGTCACAAAATAGGTTCATTTCTCTGTCATATCTGAGAAAGAAAGTCACAGAGTCACTGTTTCAATGCTGTTGTTTCATCCATTAGCGAATGGCAACTCTGATTGCTCAGATAAATGACTAGCTGTCTAAAGTACATGCAAGGTGAATTGTAAGCAGTGAAAATTACCCTGAATGCAGCCATCTGTTCTGAAAACGAGAAGCATAATAGATGCTGTTGCAGTGACCATTGGCTGACATCACTGTGACTCAGAAAGGAACCTCAGATATTCCCTGTTTCCAAACAAGCCATCAGACAGCCTGCAAAATGATTTCTGCGGCAGTATATTTATGATTGTGCCCAGCGAAGCCACTCTAAATCTATATGGGCTGTGAGGAGCTAAGATGTACTGCCCTCAGGAAACTTCAACAGACCAGCAAGTAATGACTCTGTGCTGTGGATAGACGAATTTCAAACACGATGCTCTCAGCTTGCAGTCGCAAGTATGTCCTGTGTCTGGTTTGATATTGTATTAAGATGAAAAGATATAAGAACCGTCTAAATAAAACATTAATGCAGCGATATAACACTATGACTTCTGTGGACTAAGTTAGCCCATCACATTTAATTTCATTTTGATGTTCTTGTCGGCCACTATAGTTGTACATGTCATCCAGGCTGTTTTGCTTTTTTTAACACCATTACATAAGAATTCAAGTGTCATACAAGTGCAAATGTTTTAACATAGCCACCAAACAGCATTGACTCAACACTAACAAATACCACACATTGTAATGGGAAAAGCATATTTCCCCAGACACCATATGCTTACTAAAGTAGATCTGACGACAACTTACTTTAAATGAGCATGCCTGAGATCTATGAGAAATTATATGCTGTAATATCTTTGAATGCCACAGTCATTTGTCCCGAAAAGGAAATATACAATATCCCTTTGGACATCATTCGAAAAAGCTTTCAGATATATTGTGATATAATAGGGGACATTTTTCCTGCAATACAATGGAAGTACAGACGTTTTTATTTCACGGATTTATGTTATAACAGACCCTGAACAAAATGATGCTCTCATTGCAAAGAGGACAAAAGAAGACAGGAAAAAGGAACTGGTTGTTTGGCCAAAATGAACATCACACACCTTAACACCATCATGTCATGATAATTTGTTTAGCAATCAACAAAGTTTAATCAGCTATACTTTGTAGACAGAACCAATAATGTATTCAGCAGTGTATGTGGATGTATGGGTGGGGAGGGGATCGTATATTGCAAAATGCAATATAATTATTATTGACTCTTAATTGAATTATTGTGGGATACGCCCAATATCCACTCAGTTATGCAAACCATGTTATGGATTGTCTTTGTTCTGCGGTGATGCACCGACACTTCAATCAGAACTGCTGACATTGTCAACTGACCATAAGTGTTAAAGGATTATCCTATAACTATAATGATCATCTCTATGACATATGTAAATGTTATTTAATGAACAAACTGCATGTTAATGTAAAGCTAAAATAGGCACGCTGTTAGTGTGTGCATGTGTTCCTGTGTAGCTCAGCTGGTAGAGCATTGCGTTAGAAGTGCAAAGGTTGTGGGTTCAATACCAGGGAACACAAATTGTAAGTTGCTTTGAAAAAAGTGTCATGTAAATGCTAGACATTTTTCCTACCCAGGTTACTATGCAAAGACAGCTACAAGCAAACCATTTGCAGATTGATTTCCCCACATAGTGTAAACACTGTGACTCTGGCGCTATCAAAACATTCCTCTGTTTGTTTGAGCATCGTGATCAGCTCAGGTCAACCAATGGCAAGAGTTTGGGCCAGTGCCAGCTGTTTGGCCAACCAATGGAAGAGTGTTTAATGCTACATTCATGCATATACAATTTGTCCCAGCAAACATAATCAGGACTTTAATTTTGCTGTATTGTGCAGCAGTGGTGCTAATCAATTCTAATGAGTGACGTCTTGTAGAAAATCGCTAATTCATTAATTAAGAGGCAATGGCTTTATAATCACTATAAATGTGAAACAGCAAAGACAGGCTAGACTAGCAGATTATATAAGACTATTTGCAAAGACTCTCCTGTGAGAAAAGATTGAGCTATTCCAAATGTCAAAACACCCGTGGAAAAGATAAGAAACATGCTATACTGAATCTTTAAAGGTGGAATTATCATTCGACGTGCTTGAAACACATGGCATTCACGAAGTGTCACTTCAAAGATGCTGCTGTTACGTAGCACTTTTCTTCTCTAAAGCGTAAGAATGTCAGACGCCAAGGCGAAGACTGCAGTCAGAGAGGCCTGTTCATTTGAATTTGAGAATTTAGATCAGAGTTAATGCTAATGGTTTGTCTTGTACTGTAATGATCATTACTGTTTGGACCTTTAAATATAATGGATTAATACTGATCTGTGGTAAACTCATTTTTTAAACAACATGCTTAGGACAAATACCCTAAAGTTTCCTGATATGAGCTGATTTTTTTTTTGTGAATATATTTCCATATAGTTTAATTAATGCATCATTAATAATTCCAGGTTGCTGAAATGTTTTGAACAAAAATATTGGTGTAGTCGTATGCTCATAATGAGATGCTTCAACAAACATTATCATGAGTACAGAGTTATCAAACATACAGAGTTATCTGTCAATCTTAGGAAATGGCATTTGAAAAATGACAAGCTTTCTGGCATTGTTATCTCTGCATGCATACAGAAAATACTACCGTTCCCTGTATTTTGCATTGGAACAACACTGGAACAACAGACATTGACTGTCTATATATACACTGGTCTGGTTCAACATTGTTTTGTTCACAGGGCTAAAGGCACAACAAAGCGCAAACACTGAGTGACTCACAGGGGAAAAGGCTCCAGTTTGCATGTTTGAATGACATAACCTCTCTAACACCAGGTCTGTAAACTCCTCAGTCCTCTTTAAGTGGATGTCACACTGCATACAGCATAAATGTTGACTCTCTGCTAGCAGGTGCATAGGAGAAAAATGTGATATTTATTTAAGACTAAGGCTATGAGAATGCATTAAAGTGATTTACAGGGTTTTGACTGGCATGAAGACATTTCGATCTGTACCTTTGTTTGTTCAGCGTGCTCCCTTAATTAATCAGGAAAATCATAAGATGGCAGGAAATCTGGGAGTCATAGGAGTAGGAAGTTATCCCAAAATGCATTTTTTAGATTATATTGTCATTATCAGTGAAATTAAAGGAATTTGTATTTTCAATACAAAATGAAAATTCTGTGATCATATTCTCATTCTAATCAGCCCTGTTTATTTGTGTAATACCAAAAGAAGATATTAGGCAGAATAGCCTTGCTGTTCTTTTACATGCAGTGAATAGGAGCTGTCAATTTTTTTTAAAAAAGGAACAAGCTTTGTGTGTGTTGAGTCTCAAAAAATTGCAAGGTCTAAACTGTGACACTCGATAGGTACCATATCTGAATGCACGCAAACACAAATGATATTGGAGAGCAGAATATTCGCAAGAACAATTTAAGCCTCACCCACAACTATTACATTTTCAGAAGCCCTGGAAAATCTAATAGCTGAACAGTCAACTTTATATGCACCGCTTTTTTATGTCCCCATTCACTTTCATTGTATATGAAAAAGAGCAGCCATTAACCACCCTCTCAAACACCATATGGAGTTAAAATCACATAATGTTGAGCGAATTATGACAGAATTTTCCTTTTCGGGTGAACTATTTTACTTTTGTGTGAACTATCATAATCTAATTATGATACACTCACATGGGTGTGATACAGTCAAATGGGAACGGATAGACTAATTTGAACAATGTGATGTGAGGATGCTAAAATACATCATTAAACACTATCATTAAATACATGATAAAACTGAATCAAACATATGGTTCATTTGTCACAATTAGGGTAAATTATAATTGCCCAGCAGTCTGACATGTGTTCAAATTGTGAAGGAACAGTTGGTGTTCATTTATCAGACATGGAATGCTAACTTCCACAAATGATGCCCTTGTTAGGAAGCAGGTTTAATGAAGGTCAAGATGCAATAAAGCCAAACACAGTTACAATAATAGTAATTCCAATATCGAAAGGCTTTTTCCTAATAATGAGTATGAATTTTAATAAGACTGCAGGCTCAGACATATACACAGATGATGCATTTAATTTATGTCCGAATGCTTTGAATGTTGATCATTTTAGCAAGGTCATATGTTATCAAAGGCATGCTGTAATAATACACCTGCAAATGAATCTCTCTGTTCGCTCATGATGGATGTTTCAACTATAGAGGACATTAAGGATAATAGAGGAAAGAAACGCTTTAGCAAACTTTGAGATGATTCAATTACTTTCATTTTAATCAAATTTAAGTGAGTTTTAAAAGCAAAACAATCATCAACAACAAAAGCTGCAGACAGAAATGTGTGGCTTATTTTGCATAGCACAGTATTAAAGGTTAAACTACACTTGTGACATCAACGAAAACCTAAATGGCAAAGATGAGAAATTAAACCAATAAGCAAATAATTAGCTGCTCCTCCGAGCTTCTCCAAACATATATCAAATATAATATATATTAATATTATATATTAATATATTATACTAATAGCAATCAATCAGTTCCAAAGACATCATTGTGTTTCTGAAAGTCCTTTGATCGTGGTCTAACCCGCACCGTCGTTTTCTGAGAGCTAATTTGTGATTCGCTGCTAAATGATTCTGACAGGATAGCTTACACATACTGCAGGCGTTTTAGGTGACGTTCGGCTGTAATATTATAAAATTAGCTCACTCCATATTCATTTACTGACAGTAACATATCTGGGATTTTATTAACGGTTGCAACAGCAGTATTTTAAAATATCCTGTACAAAAGCAAATACTAACTCATTGTGGTAAATATTAAACCTTTTTTGCAATGCTCTGGCTTTGCAGTGATTTCTCTCAGTTTTCGCGTCTGTAGATGTCACCTCCATATGGGCATGATAGGTCGATATCTCAGCCCCTTTTTTGGTGCATCTTTGACGTATTACTCACCTCCTGGGGTAGACGTGTCATTCTCAGTTACTCTATGAGCTCTCATGCTGCCAAGTGACAGATAATATGACTTATGAGTGCATAGAGCAGAAGGTGCATCTATTTAGCCTTTCACAGCATTAAGCTGCGACACCATTTCAATTCTTTAACCAGTTCATGGCACTCAAGTCATCAAACAGCATGTCTAAATCTTAATAGCCTCACATTGGTCAGTTAGACTTTCATACTTGAACTCTGGGTTTATTTGCTGTTGCTGAGAGTATTGAAATGTGTTGATTACTGTTCACATACATGACCTCAGTATAAAATTTCATCATTTCCTCTAAGGAAAACCAAAACACCCACATTTTCAGCACAGGCAAAAAGAGCAATGTCCAATAGCTATCAAAATGTATATTTAGGTGTAGATACAATCTAGATACATATATTTTTAATAATGACAATAGAGCTGTTTTTCATTATTTATGAACTGAATTAAGGTGGACATGCTCTGCTGTAAGCAGAAAATCCTAGTGTTTAAAAATTAATAGGACAGCAAGAAAACGGTACTTGAATTTAGACACAAGCAAATGGATCACCCAACTTATTTATTAAGTTTAGGGCTATGGGCAACGATCACGTCAGAGCAGTTAAATGCACAATTGATAAGGAATAAAGACAATGCAGATGTAATCTTTACACAACTTTGCAATATTTACTAGCGATCACAAGCTGTTAAAGCACTATTACGAAACCCAAAGTCGTTGCACATTCTGTTAAATTCATGGAGCCACATTTACAAACGAGGCCCATAGAAAGCAACTTGTCTTACTATTTTCCTAACGTCTGCAACATCTAAAGCTTATGAGTTTGTGGAAAGCGGTTTTAAAGTCATCATTCGACATGGTGTATATTATTGGATTGATCAATGAGTTGAGGTAGCCAAGCCAAGTGAAAAAGTCAAAGAGTTCTTGGGAAAACCCACAGGATGAACAGAGAGAAACCAGCAGCGTGTAAATGAAAAACGGCAGCCAGCAAACAATATAAGCTCCTAAAATAATGCCCAGCGTTTTGGTGGCTTTCCTCTCTCTGGCGGCCGATATTCTCTTCTTCTCCAGAAGCGAGTCGGACACAGTTACTCTGATTTGGTTGTCACTGCTCAGAGAACCGGTGTCAGAGCACAGCTCCTGCCGCCCACAATGCATGGGAGAAGTTGAAGCCACGGATGCTGGTGAATTGGTGATCAAATGCGCGGAAGTGAGCCTTTTCCCCGCTTTTTTGGGGGACTGTTTCAAGATGCGCTTCCGCGCCTCAACGTATATCCTCCCGTACAGCGCGATAAGCAGCAGCGTGGGGATGTAGAAAGCCCCGAACGTGGAGTAGATGGTGTAAAAGATGTGGTCCGTGTTTACCGTGCAGGTTGTCAGTTCTCCTGCCTTCACCTGTCGCCAGAAAAAAGGAGGGAGAGAGATGGAGATGGCGATGATCCATGCGGTCGCCACCATCCCCGCGGCGCGCGCTTGGGTCCGCTTCTTGGCGTACTCGACCGCGTCTGTGATAGCCCAGTATCGATCCAATGCGATTACGCACAGGTGAAGAATGGACGCGGTGCAACAGGTTATATCTGAGGACAGCCAAATGTCGCAAATTACCTGTCCGAGCGTCCACTCGTGGGTCACCGTATAAAGCGCGCAAATGGGCATCACGAGCACCGATACCAAAAGGTCCGTGACTGCCAGAGACGCGATCAAGAAGTTCGCCGGTGTCTGGAGCTTCCTAGACTGGGAAATGGTCGCAATGACAAATGCATTGCTTAATATGGTGGCGAGAGTTAAAACACCGAGAACTAACGCTAAGGTGACTTGGAAAGCAAAACTTAGATCTTTCTCGTCAGTTTTAGGAATTAAAGTCACATTTGTGCCCATCGAAGTATTTAACACCTGTTCGAAACTTGCAGGTGTTGGTTTGAGGTGCCCGTTGCTCTCCATTCCAGACGACATATGCTTTCATATGTATTATGTTTTTCACACATCAGTGGGGAGTATCTCTTCCAATAGAGCCCCCTTTAAAAAAACAGAGTTTTCTTCGCTTCATGATTTCCAACATCACTTCCAGACAAAAGATCTTCAGTATTTCTGTTTTGCTTTGTGTAAAGGTATCTTTCCGTTTCATTGTCCTTTTCAAACGTCAGTCTTTAAGAAAAAGAAACGCATTAACCTTCTGATAATGCAATAAGTGCCAAACGCGGCAATAAAGCATCCAAGAAGTTTTGCAAGAAAATATAGCTTCCATCTCTCCTCGATGTTGCTCTGGCTTCACTTTAACAAACGGATCATCTTTAATCCGCAGATACTTTGCCCACTAGCAACGGCAATTTTTCACAGGTTTCACTGATAGGCGGGTGCGGGTTCCTGCTTTTTATAGGGCTCTGATGCAAAAGTTGCAGCTTTGATAACCGCGATCTTGTAGTTTGAGAGAGGATGCCATCCTCTGGGTCTTAGTGCCTCTCCAATTTTATCGTTTGAATGCACCCCAATAAGGGCTGCGCCCCATGTCATTTCAAAACTTATGGTGTACATTTTTTCATAAAATATATTAAGAAATAGAAAAATCTTTAAGCAGCTCTTTTCCATACAACACACAACGTTTATAATGAAGTTATGGCAAGCTACAAGTAAAAATTCAAAATGTCAAGTTTTCTAAACTCAGATCTAAATGTAAATTTTGGTCTAATCATTCTGCTTACTTCATATTTTCAACCAATAGCATTACATTCACCCACAACACAGCCACAACAGCCAGTACATTTTGACATCAGTGATGTAATTTACAATGTCATTTTTTAAAAAGTTTTGTATTTGTCTTGTGGGTGCTTGAGAATTAGTTGGACCAGAGTTGACATGCATGTCACAAGCAATAAATGACCATTCATTTAGCTTTTGGCTGAAGTTTACCGGCCAGTTAAGTCAATGTCTTTCATTTCCTACATCACAGCAGTTCATTGATTTTGAAGTAGTTATGTACACCTGAGCTCATCTGTCGATTCAATTAGATCAGACAGAGCAGACATTAAGCACAATAATCAATTTGTGAAACTAATGTCTGCTAAACAGACCTGACTGCTCTAATAACGACAGATTGTAAAATAAGCTGTACATGTAAAGTATTTAATCTCCAGTCACTTTGTCATGTATTGCACCGAAAGAGCTGTCATCGCAAATTAACTTTACAGTACAACTGTAGCCCAAACAATTGCTTGACCTTCATTATATAATTACAGAGTAAGCAGTGTACTGAAGTGAATTATAATGTATTGAGCGCCTTTGTCAATACAGTTTGTTCTCATCCTCTGTCCTGGCGAATAGACTCACGTTGTGCTGTGTTCCCCTCATTTCTCGTGTCTGTGTGTAATTGCATTTTAATAATGTTACACACACTTTTCTCTCGCACGAAAAGACTGCAGCAGACACCGATTTGAAAAGGCCAAATCTACGCCTTTAGGTGGGCGTGAGTTAAGTATACTATAAAACTGAAGCAACGATTATCTCGTTATGTAATGTTTGCAGGTAGATAGTGAAGTGAAAAGCTGAGGGTTATTTAAATATGTGCTTAATATTGTAAGCGCTTGCTAAACTATTGGTCGCTCTGCAGTGGCTGGTCAAAAACACAACATTTTAACCTTAAAAATTAATACCTTTATGTTTTGATATTTTATAATAAATATTTATACTCTAGAATAGCCAGACTTTCAATCACAGCACAAATATTTACTGATATAAAATCACAGATGAACTAGGATCTGCTAGCGATTGGCTATATGTACTCTGATTCCTATAGAATGTTCCAGATGTAATTTGCAGACTTTATGGCTCACTTCACAATGTGGAGCTGTTTGTTCCTGTTTCCGAGGATTTGTTGTCACAGCAACCCTATTACATACCCCCCATCAGGATATCACTTCAGATTTTACAGTATCTACCATCAAACGGCCAGACTGTGATTCTGTGGAATTTAAAAAAAATGTTGGATGCTTTATAGAAACCCAAAGCGTACGTTGTACCTTTCCTCAATAACTGAAGGAAATCATATTTCTGAAAATGCCTTTGACTGATGTGATGTGACTATGTTGCCTTACATAGACTGTAATAAACATTTTCACTATTCATTCTTCACCTCTATCACATATAGAGTTATTGAATACAAAACATGAGTTTCACTCATGTGTATCAGACTCCCATTGAAACTATGCATCTGAAAGTCAAGTCATAGTCATAGTTAAAACTCACACACATTATATGTGGCTTATGTATTTATGGCATATTCAGTAGCGGTATGAAAGCCTGAATATGAATTATTCCTCAGTGTTCTTTGTTTTCAGTAACAGTTTGCAGACAAGATTGAATAAAAAGTCTCTTTGGGTAAATATGTATGTTTTTCCCATCATCTGTTTGATTTACCCTCGCCACACGCCCCTTAACCTTTCTTGTACTTTTGTAAAAACTCAAAAAATTTGACTGTCAGTCTGCTATATGTGTAATGGTAGGCTTGACAGATTGAAATTGCTGTGTGATGTTCAATCAAGAGAACACCTCAGAAGATCAGTGAAATTCCATGCATAAACGTATGAGCCTGTGCCTGGAAAACAAAACAGATATATCCCAGACACATCCTTTGTTTTTCCAAGGAAACGGAAGTAAACAAAGTCCAAGTTGACAAATAAAGTCTTGACATGCCCTTCAACACCCGACATACAGCAATTATTTAGTTCAGGAAAAAAAGCATGTTAATGTTATTTGTTATTTCCTGTATCAGATTTAAGGTTTTGACAGATTCCCCATACCACCCCTACACACTACAGGAAGGTCAACCAAACAGATTCCGCCACCTGACACTACGAATGCACAACAAAACCAGTTGTCAGTAGTCAAATATCATGTCATTTGGAATGAAACTTATATATTTCATTGATCTATATTCGTCTAGACACTGTATCATCACACACACACACACACACACACACACACACACACACACACCACACACACAAACACACAAGTCTTAGGTTTGCCACAGTTGAAAAGCTGCTTGTTTTCATACCACAAAGTTTATATGTGTCACTGATTGTCTATGAAGTCCATAGAAGGTCAGTGTGTTTGTCCAACAGAAGCAGAAGTTTGTCTGGGGGTCTCAAAGGCCCATATCTATTCAGCAGTTAAAGTGACTTTATTAAATGACTTAACATTCATAACTCATCAGGCAACTGTAATTGTAACTGTACAATTGTGGGCATTGATGGTAAGGGTGATGATGAATTAATGGCCTATGCTAAGTTTACTGTCAACAAAGACAATTAACACTGCTCAATATGTCTTGATTGATGTATTTTGTCAGAATAGCCCTTTGACTGGTAAACAGTGTAATGTAAGAAGGCCGTCGGGCTTGTGGCTCGAAGAGGCACCCTGTGCCATCCAGACACTAGTTTTCATTGACTTTCTTTTCATTTTAAAAATGCCAATAAAGTATTTTGTGACTAGATAAAATGGGCCAATTTCCCAGACACAGATTAAGTCTTGTCCTAGACTAAAAACGATGAATGAAGAATCACTATTGTCAGTGGAATTTACCTCAGGATATTGGCTAATTTGCATCTGGGAGGACAGCCATGAAAGTTTCCCAAACACAGATTAAACCCAGTCATAAACTGCATTTGGGACACCTTCCCAAAGTCATCTTCAACACGGATCAAATTTTCAGCTTTGAATTTAGATGTACGTTATGAAGTATATAAAAATTCAAGAGATGATTCACACACCTTGAAGACCATCTCTAAGCGCCTAAAGCAATTTCACCAAGGCACTTTCATCACCTGCCCATTGCTATTTTGTAACTAATCAAAGTAAGTTAGAAGAAAGTGTCAAGACGTACATGTACAAATATGTTTCTCATGCAGATTAGCTGGAGTCATATCAGAAGAGAAAGTTTCAGTCTCTCTTTTCAAAAAACCCTTTATATTTATATTAAATGTACTGTTTATGCACTTATGTATTAAGACTGTTTAGTCTTATGTATTATTATTATTATTAGTTATTATTTATTTAACATACAGGTGGTTGCTTTAACATAAACTAAACCTCACAGTAAACACAGTATCTAAATATTCTTAACAGTGCTTATACACAGCACTGATATGTTCATTGAGTTATATTACTTGGTTAATGTTATGTTAATGTTAGTGAGTCTAGCCTACAGTATTTATACAGATTGACATGTATATCAACATATTGCTTAAAGGTTACTGAAAATTCATTCACATATGAAGACGTCACACAGCCAATGATTTAGTTTATACACTTTTCTTGTGTCTGTTATTGTGACAGTATTAAAACATAATATGCTGAAAGAAACAGGATTATTGACGTGATTCTTGCTATTGCATTTGTTTTGTGCATTTCTTAAAAATGTTTACACCACTTTCTAAACATAATCAAAAAGGTTTTAAGTTAACAAATATCATGTTGAGTGATGCATAGCAAGTCACAACCTTAGAATTCTATCTGAAATCTGATAATTTTGTCTAAATTGAGTTACTGACATATTCGTAGTCCAATATATCTTATTGACATTATTAAAGCTTTAATTAGAATAACAAAACAGTTCTTTCAGTTTTGGGATATATAATGCGAAACCTTTAAACATCAATATCTCAAAACTGATCAATTCTAAGGTAGCAAATGATCAAAACTTGTGGTTTTGGCCAGTTAAGTGTGCATGTATGCAACAGGAAGTGAGTGTGCAACACTGTGGCAGATCTTAAAAATGGCAACACTTCACACACTTAGCACACACTATGTCCAGCACCACTTCAGTATTTGAGAGTAAACGTATCCAATGATTCATCATGTTCAGGAGCTTTTTCTGTGTGAGACGTTAAAAAAAAACATTCCAGTGCAAAACTTTCTATTTTAATTACAAACATTCTTAATATAATACGTCATATAATTCTACTTATACACTTATAAATACAGTATTCCACTGCACCAGGAACACCTTAAATACTTTTTTAAAGTAAGATGCTGTACTTACATCTACTTACAGTTACTGTATGCATTTGCCAGATGTTTTTATCCAAGGTGACTGGCAGGCATTCAAACTATGTATTTGATCAGTAAGTTTGTTCACTGGAAATCAATTCCATCACCTTTGCACTGCGACCGCAATGCTCCAGGATGAGCTACAGGATCTACATATTGACTTTAGTTCCTGTAACGCAGTGAATACAATGCAGTGAACACAGTGTGGTCACAGATATGAAATACCCTGTGCTGCATTTTTCATACAATAAGACTAGAACACAACATTTTGTGATAGTACCTGTGAGTCTAGCTAAAAGGCAAACATTGGATTGGACAGATGCTTATACAAGGCAATGATGGCGGGGGTCCCAATTACACTGTAAACAGTGACGGGTGGAGCAGCATGTCAAAACTGGCATCTGTCATAAACAACTCTCCTGTGCCTGGAGATCCTTTAGCCTCTGTGTTTTTCCAGCACAATGCTGTCAGAATGATGCCATCAGAAAACAGCATCTCGCTCCTCACCTCCTACTCGACCTCTTGCCAATTTCCACCTTCAAGTGACTTCTGGCTGTTTTCTGAGTCAGAACTAACAACATGGCACTCGTACGTGTTTTTCTCACACTCATAAACCTCACACCCATCTGTCTGTCTAATTTAAAGATATTGACTTGAAGCAACATTGATGTTTTCATAAAAAACATACAGTATAAGACACAGATTGCTCTTTGCTTTTAAGACACGCTAGCAGCTGCAAGAGCATTCGGTGTGCGCAGGCTAGTCCGTTTTCAAAGCGGTTTGTTGTTCAGAAGACAGATTCATATCAGCACATTTGGGTGTGAAAACAAGTGACGCTTATGAAACACACGACTAAGTCAATATGGTGAGTTGCAGAAAGCTAGTACTGGGAAACAGAGACGGTTGCCAATTACAGTATTTACACTACCGAACAGCTTGTTGTGACAGTGTGGAAGTGTGGATTGGACACATCTCATGGGGGTTTGTTTTGGCTTATTCTCCAGAGAAGCTCTTGTGAAACCATTGTTACAGATGAACACAAGCAGGTCCAAAAGTGAAAGTGAAAAATTCATTATTGCATTACAAAACTTATCAGTATAATTTAAGTGAAAAGTTAAATTACTTTCAGACTCTTGCATATGTGTTCCCGTGTAGCTCAACTGGTAGAGCATTGCGTTAGAAGCGTAAAGGCTGTGGGTTCAAACCCAGGGAGCACAAGCACTGATAAAAATGTATGCCTTGAATTCACTGTAAGTTGCCTTGGATAAAAGTGTCTGCCAAATGAGTAAATGTAATTGTTGTATATCAACACGATTTAAGAACATTCCACACATATTTAATCTTAAGTTCTTCAATTGAAGCACTGAAATCTCACATCATACAGAGAAGTTAACATGGTCAGTAATTAGCGGAATAGTTCAGCCTTTTAAGTATTTCTCCATTTCATACTATAACCTTAACTTCTGTTTCAAGTTTAAACATTCACACATCATGATGTGCACATTACACAAAATGTTTTCAGACATTGTATAAATAGTGAGCGTTTAGAGTATATGTGATGCACATCTAGCAGGCATCTGATTCCCTCAGTGTTTGGAATATTGGCTATCAGTGCAGGTCTGATCCATCACATTCAAAGCTCTCTCAGATGGCTGCATTAGAGCGAGAAGACCCTCCACAGACCGAGCGAGGCTTTATGGAGCGGGAGAGACTTAAATGAATTATGTGTTAACTGATCAGATGGAATTCTGATCTGTTCCTGGCCATAACAATGTTCAGAAAGCAGAATTCAATTAGGATAAATTAGTTAACCCATTGAGCACTGGGGCCCGTCTCCACTCCTGCACTTTGACTTGGACAGATTCTTAACAAATCCGATAAAGCTGTTTCTGTACAGCTACACACTTTGATAGTGAATTTTTTCATCGTTGAGTGTTTTGAAACTTGCTCTTGGTTGTTTTGGATACAATTGTCTGTTTGTAAGCAGTTGGCAGTTGCCTAGTTTATTCCCCTTATGATGTACAAGATTTCACTGTTGCTCTGTTGTGTTAGTGAGTCAGTCTCAGATCTGTTAGATTTCAGATTCCATGCCTAGACTGAGCTTGAAGCACTGCCAGCCTTCTGGAGCTCAGAATATTCCACTTCCACCCAACCAGTCACCAGTTCAGGAGAGAAATCCCAAGCTCCCACAAGGTATTGAATGGATTCCAATGTCCACCCCCTCCCTCTGTGTCGGTGCTGAGAGTGAGCAATAGAAGATCCATAGAGCCAAATTACCTGGCTTCAGTCTTCAAAAAATCCTGGACCATCTTAAAGCTTATAATGTCCTATAGCAAAAATGTAAATTGTTTTAATTTACATAATCATATGCTTCCATTTTGTGCTTTTCTGTAGCAACACCAGACCGTTTCATCTGTTGACAGTTAAATCAACAGATGTATTTCCTTTTGGCTTTCTGAACTGGAGCATGCAGTCAGGTATGTATCAGGTAGAAATTGCTGCATAGCCCAAAGTTTTTGAAGCAATGTACTTTCAGATGACCCCCAAGATACAGTATATAGTCCCGAAATTGTAAAAGTTATCCTCAGGGTGGTGACCTATATAACCACTGAGAGTTCTGCATCAATGCACCACCCTCCCCAACTCCGCCCCCCGCAGGTCGATCCATTACGATACGTTTTAGAAAACAGCATCTCCGCTGAAGTAATCTTTAACTAGACTGCATCTGAGATATTTTCTCTATTTCTGGGTTGAGGTATGCGACCACATTTAGAATGTTGGTGAGAAGTAACCTGGCAACCGTAATCTGCAATATGCGGCTCTCTGTGAGAGAAATGATCTCTCTCAGTCGGAGCGGTGATGCACAACGCTGGAAAGATTCATGTTAATAGAGCGCCAGTCGCTGCTTTGACATGTGAGAGGAGGAGAACACAGAGGACGCCCGATACTGGGTCAGCCACTCATGTTCAATCCTCCTGCTGAAATTGTTATCTCTGGAGGGGAGATTACAGATGTAAGAGCCAATGATAGGGGTTCGGGGTTCAGATAGCGCTCGATTGGATGCCAGGCGATGATCTAGTTAAACCCTTGCTTGAAAATAGAGTTGAAGGGAGTTTGTATTGACACTGTGCCCCCGTTTTGACATTTTAATTATGTTTATCCACCTCAGTGGCAGGAAAGCTACAAAAGGTCTGATTTCCAGGTACATATCAACTGTGATTGATGTGGAGTTGTTTGGTTTTTGCCAAACAACGATGCTGAGTTAATGCCTGTATGCCTGGTGATTGTTTTGGGTCAGGAAATGGACAATCATTTGTTCATTAGGTAAGAATAAAAGGCAAATAAGAATTCATATTCTCTCTTTCTCTGCCTCTCCCTCACTCTATCTGTATTCGTTTATTGTGCAGTGTGCAATGACTCATCAAACCACAGCTTCACCTGAAGCTTTCTACTGAAATGATATATCAAAGTATAGACGGCCAGATCTCTCACTGGCTCACCAGAAGCTAATATCCTGGCTCCAGATTTAGGTATTATGTCTACACTGCAAAGTAATTTTTTGTCCAGTCATCAGATAAGCAGTGGCGTCTATGAGAAGTTTACCATACCACAATAAAACACCATTATCGGAGGGAAATAAACTCAGGTAATTAACAATTTCTCAAGGCATTGATATTTACTGTGCGACTTTCTTTTTATGAACGGGAGGGCGTGTCTCAGAGGTAACACATTTTGGATGAAAGAGTATTTTCCTTCTCCTGCAAATAAATGGCCGTTTCTGTGAGTATGTAATAGCTCATGGCACACACTGTGGCTGGTCTGAGAATGTACGACTTTGGCTTCATTGATATTCTGATGATATTTCCAGCCTGTCTGAATAATATGAAAATGCTGTCAGTGAATAATCATGTTTTATATCAGGACCAAACACAGCTCTTTATCTGTATACACACACACACACACGCGCACACACACACACACACACACACACACACACACACACACACACACACACACACACACACACACACACACACACACACACACACA
>JBAJNP010000607.1:0-10325 GCA_036877545.1 Yasuhikotakia modesta | reverse complement strand
CACACACACACACACACACACACACACACACACACACACACTTGTCATTAAATGTTTCACACACCATTTCACATTTGAATTTTACCACAAAACAAACAATACAAATAGAAAAAAGGAAATTTTATGAGTATCTAGAATGAAATGTTTTGATTGACACTGGTTTTGTTGTTTCGTCTGAAATAGTTTTTAAACAGTAATTTATGATGTATGAAATTTATGAATTATGATTTATGGCTTTTAAATTGAGAGTATGGTAGTTTTTACTGTTAAAATCATTTGTAAAACTGATATTTAAACAGATTAAAATGTAGAACTCAAGTGTTTAAATCTAATATTGAAAAATATTGATGCAGAATAGGAAAATCCACAAACACTTTACACTATTTTACACTTTACACTACCCGTATGCAAAAATGAATCCACTTTAATTTGATCCATCTGGGCAATATGATTTCACATATTAATGACCCTGTGAGTTATTGGATTGTTCCTCACTGTCTTTCGTAATTGATTTTGTTTTCTTTTGTGTGCTTGAAATAGCCCCCCAGCACATCATAAATACATGTATAACTGTGAAGGAAAGACATATTGTGATGTTGACGTGTAATGTGGAGGTGTAAGAGAGAAAACAATGAACAATTGTGTTTTCAGTGTTTCAAATGAGGTGTTTGTGAAACATTTGTAGGAATTTTTTTTGCACAATTTCCTGAGGTACATTAATTTAGGCCTGCTTAATTATTGTATGTAAATGTCTTGACTGAACTTTAAATGTCAAGTTAACATGACTTAATATCTGTCATTATTGTTTAGATTGCTCTTTGATTAAATAACTGAAAGTCTTTGAGTTGCTTGTTAGTTTGACTTGAAAAATTACAGTGTTTTGTAATAAAAACCTGCATTGCACTTCATAATGGCAAATAAACAATAATTAAGTATATCTTAATTTTCTCAGTATCTTTTTTGTTTCTTAGCTTTTTCTTCATGTATTTTCCAAACAGGCAGAAAACGTCATACATAAACATACAGTGAATATACGTGACATTCTGTCTGTTTTTATATGTTCAGGTCTTATTTAGTAGCACCACATCCAGGAAATTGGGCTCGAAAGGTTTCAATGCTTGATTTATTTCAACCATCCCTTGATTAACAAGTACAAGTTGGCAGCCCTAGCACAGCATGATTTATCCACTAATCTTTCTAGAAAATAAGTGCCTTTAATGAGCTGAGATGGTTGAATGGCCGTTACGTCTGACAGCGAACTGCCTGCCAACCTTTCGATTCTGACACAGCATAAAGTGGAATCCATCTGAAGGTGCCCTTAAGTCAGACAGGCTTCTATGGCTGTTATGCTCTGATGGTCAAGGCTTCGTCCTCTCCGGGCTGTGATCCACAAAGAGCTTTTAGCCTTAGCGGCACAGAATGCAGAGGAACAACATTCAACAGGACAGTTTTTAAATTCAGCCTTTATCTTTGTCCTCTCTGCTTTAGGGACGGGACAATGTCAGACAAAACAGAAGGGGTTTAAGTCATCATTGAAACAAAAAATAATTTTTCCTTTAATCCAGAGAGTTTGAATCTGTTGTGAGCTTTTAGATGGTGCCGGAGATACGATTGTACATTCAGTGTGCTTACGTCAGTAATGCTATATTGAGAGCCGCATTCTCTAAATGTCACAGTCAGGAAATTTGATTTTTAAACTGGAAGAATGAAATCAATCAGAATCTATTATGTAACACTTGGAATCCACACTTTATGTGACAAAATGTAACATTCACACATCATTTGCTTACCTACATATACCTGTATGTTATAGATCCATGGTTTTCCCCAGACCCCCGGGGAGCCGTGAGAAGGTATGTCAAACTTTATATTTTTAGTTTTCAAACAACATGGCATTTGTATCTGTTTGAATAGACATTAAAAATCATAATCTGTGTTTGAAATATATGTTTAATTTCAAATGTGACAGTAATGATTCTAATTAAAGTTGTTATAAAGTGTCTTTAAGGTTTTTTTTGTGTCTATATAAACTGAAAACCTTTATTCTAGATAATAAAACACACTCTGTATATAAACACATGGAAAGTTAAGCTCAGTGTCTTCAGCATTCAGTGTCACTACAGAACTGCTGTAAATCAGTGTGAACACAATTTCAATATCAGATGATAGATTTTTTTTCTCCATGTTATCATGTTAGTTTTTGTTACCATGGGAGGGATATTCCTTAGCAACATAAGCCAAGAGCACCACAGACGACTGGAGATGAATGAAAGCGTAATGGTTTTATTAAGCTTGTTTATTAGTTCTGGGACTATAAATAGCAGGCGCGGGTAGATCTAATCCACATTGTCTATTACTGCCATGTGACGCCAATATTTGCAGGTGTAATGCAACAATAACTATGGAAATAAAACATGGCTTTTCTAAGACAACTGTGAAAAACTATTGTGGCTTTTCTAGTGGAACTGTGAGAATGAATATTGTGCATTTTGTAATTCTTGTTGTTTAATTTATGCCCAAACACCCAAAAAATGTGCCAAAATAAAAACAACAGGTTATTTTATGAATTAAAGTGTCACATCAGATCAAAAAACATGTTTTTAACCACCATTGATATTAAATTGATAATGCACATATTACACACCACTTAAATATATATTGAGTATATATTAAACATTTAACTAAACCATGCGTGACATGAATAACGTGGTACTATCCACAGCCTGGTAACCCTGTACGTAACTGTTTTCTGGATCTTTCCAATTTAAATGCAGTTACATATTTACTGCCACCATGTGTACCAGTGAACAAACTGCACTATTGCTTTTCCTAGAAGACTTCATCCTGGTTTCTAATTAAACAGGAACTTTATATTACTTACATCGCGTAGATTTTACAATAAATAAACAGTGAAAGTGAAACATCGGTGTTATAAAATGTAAGGATTTGCTTGTCTTAAATATATATATATATATATAAGATATAAAAAATATATAATATATATAAATACAGTCAAAATTACTTCATTTAACATTTGAATTGAACACAAACTGGTGAATGTAAAGAATGTTTTGGGGGTTTAATGTGATCTGTGTGGTATGTATGTGTTTTAATGACCCTAATGCGCTCCCATGGAATTATCAGTACAGCAGAGCTTGTCTTATCTGTGTTTATACTCGCTTGCTCACTCTCAGTCTGTGAAATGAAAAAAGTCAGGGAGACCACCAGTGAGGAGACCTCCATTAACTCACTTGGATCTGTGCATGCTGAGGCTTGCGCTTGTTACATAGCAAACTTGGAAATACAACACAAGGTAAGTCTGTAAGCAATACGGTCGTGCTGCGGGTGGCACAGACAGCAGTCAAACGCTTCAGATGTTGCTTTTAGAGCGGGTAGCTACAGGAGGCGTCATGGTGGGCATGTTTACCATCTCGTATCAGATTTGAAACAGAGGTGGACTGTGAAATACTGTGAGAAGGAGACAGTTGTGGTGTTGTGTGTATTTGCTTTGTAAATGTTTTTCTTCCTGAGAAAACACTGGGCGTTAATATGAAAAAGGCTCTGTATCATTTACTTGCATGGCACAAGACCAATTCATCCATTTTAGCAACTATATTTATTTTTCCGTTTACCATTGAGATCTGTGTAGTTACTTAAGTAAATATAATTAATTTCAAAATATATTGTGTGTATCATGACATAGACATTTTCCTTTTGACATGAAATAACATGTAGGCAGTCATATTGCATGGTTGACAGTAAGTGCCAAAGTGTGTGTGATCGCAATAGCAATCAAATAATAACACAGTCCAGTCAACAAGCATCTGAAATGTATGAGTGTTGGCATATGGTTCTGGACAAACATCTATGCTAGTGACTCATTTGGCTGTAACTCACATTGTACCAAAAGGTTCTCTGTGTGTTTCCAGTATGATTGGAGAAAAGCTGGTGGCTTACATGCTGGTTAATTGGTTATGCCTGACAGTGATGAGGTCAGTTTACGGTCAGCACATACCAGAAGAACCATGTTCTGTCCAGATTCTTGTTCCAGGACTCAAAGGTACCACACCTAACACAACACAGATTTAATAGCATTTAATTGGTATTTACAGCCACTGTTGGAGGTTGATGTAGAATATTCTAGAATATTGATTCTGTTCCAACAGTCTCTAGTGTGTGACTGAATTTATATGTAACTATATAGGTGAAGCTGGAGAGAAGGGTGATAAAGGGGCACCTGGGAGGCCCGGGAGAGTCGGACCACCAGGAGAGACAGGTAACACTAAGTCCGGGTTTATGAGGTTAACTGGATTTTATCACAGTACTTTTTAATTATTTTGCACCTACGTGATAAAATTAACAGTGCAGCGTCACAGTACATTGCATTCAATTTTGGCTGAACATGTACTGACTTGTATAACTGTATTGAAATGAAGATAATCTGAAATTACATGCATCAGTTGAAATACATGCTGTATAAATAAGTAAATGTACACAAATGCAAATGAGTTTTTCATAAAGCTTTAGAGGACTTCAGAAATTCATTGTGTTTAAAAAACTCTGATGGGTTTCCTCTGTGCACTCTGGTTTCCCTCCATCGGCCAATCGCCTTAAGGTGTAATTGACCATACAGATGTGTTGTGTGTGTGTTAGCATTTTGATGGGCTAGCTCCAGTGTTGTGGAGTCCTGTGATAGGCTGGCCTTGTCTTCTCAAGATGGTCTGTTATAACAACCATATAAGATAACCAATTAAAATGTATTGTTTGCTTCTAGAATCTAAGGTCATCTATGACAGTATTAACTCATTTTAGCTTGTATTTTACAGTATGTAGTGACTGATATACAGTAGAATAAATCTTGATATTACTAGATTTTAGAACAAGTTTAAATGGTATTTTTAGGTCCCCCTGGGCTTAAAGGTCAGAAGGGCAGCCCGGGACGCTATGGTAAGATGGGTCCCTCTGGATTTAAAGGTAACTTTCAAATTCTGAAAGCAATTAGATTGTTTGTCTAATGAGCTTAATAATACAATGCCATTTTATTTCTTATTGTAGGATTAAAAGGTGATATGGGAAATCCAGGACCAAAGGGCCCAAATGGAGAGCCAGGTATAGCTTTGCTGAAATAGAATTCAGTTCAAACACGTTATTAGATGAGGAGATTGAACTCATTAGGAATCAGTTTTATGCTTGGACTGCTCGTGTGAATGGTCTCATATTTAATCCATCTCCTCAGGAGTCCCCTGTGAGTGCGCACCCTTACGGAAAACGATTGGCGAAATAGACCTTCAAGTGGCACGATTAACCAATGAGCTGAAGTTCATAAAAAATGGTATGTCCTGAAAATAAATGATGGCAGACAAAAGAATGAACTGTGTGCTCTCGCCACTGCTGTTTATAAGGATATTAAAGTAATACACTTGATCTGTAGGACAGTCTTGATTTAAATGCATTGCACCTGTCAAGTCCATTTATGCGGTTGTTCTCTTTATGCACAGGATCAATGCATGTAGACAAAAGTATTTAGCGATTAGCCAGAAGCTCTTTTGTCTAACTGTCAGAATGCACTTGTGTGAATGCTGGGTGCTGCGGTGTGATTATAGAAATTCAGATCCTCATTTTTCAGCACTGCCCTCCCCCGCAGCTGTCGCCGGCATTAAAGAAACAGACAGCAAGGTCTATCTGCTGGTGAAGGAAGAGAAACGATACAGGGACGCTGAGTTGTTTTGTCAGGGGCGTGGCGGACACCTGGCCATGCCCAAGGATGCGGCGTCCAACAGAGCCATTGCTGGTTACATCACGGAGGCTGGCCTTAGCAGAGCGTACATCGGTATAAACGACCTGGAGCGAGAGGGCCATTTTGTATATGTGGAGCGATCATCCATGACCACTTTCAGCAAGTGGAGGGAGGGGGAACCTAACAACGCTTACGATGATGAGGACTGTGTTGAGATGGTTTCCTCAGGGGAGTGGATTGACGTGGCGTGTCACCTCACCATGTACTTTGTATGTGAGTTTGAGAAGGACACTGTATGAGCTTCGCTGTGGTTTATAAACCAGCGCATTAAAGGGACAGCTCACCCAAAATGTAAAAATTCTGATGTTTACAAAAGGTCTAACCCCCTGTGACTTTCTTCTGTAGAACATAAATAGAGATGATATGTGAGAAAGCAGAACTGAACTGAGCCCCTAATCTTCACTCAGTTTCTTTGGATAAAAGAGAGCAGGGTTAATATACTTCAAAATTTCTCCTTTTTCGTTTCATGAAAGAAAGTCATATTTGGAACAAAATAGGGTAAGTAAACAGAAGTTAAAATTTTGGGTAAACAAACTCTTGCAAAAAGGCTGCATTTTAAATAAAAACATTCATCTAAATTGTAGTTCATCTAAACTATTTTACTTGCAGTATACAATTATACTTATTTTTGTTGACCTTGTAAAAACTATTTGAATGAACTGGTGAAAAGATATTCAAGTGAAAGTAGTAAAAAATGAAAACACTGAATGGAAATAGTTACATATATAGTCTATGAGCATAAATATAGTGTTTGTATATTCTAAACACAAATATGTACTGGGACATTCTTTATTCATTTATATTTTTGTGTTCACATATTGAACTAATGAAGTGTGAAGTACTACTAATGTTACTAACGTTTCTTTAAGTTTATCAATAAAGAAATGAATTAAGGCCCTGGTCTTAAGATTTTAAGTTACAGATTGGCGCTCTCTAGTGGACATATTGTCCACAGATTGTTTTGGGCTCTTTGCTGTCCTATGAGGTCAAATGGCTCTGGATTTAACCGCATGAAAATATAACAGCAGGCAAAAAATTAAATGTAACTGATCTACGCTGCCTATCCGACTACACTACACAATACTGTCTTTGCAGTACAGCTTGCGATGGCATTGATAAACAATGGCAAACATGTACAATAGCAGCATACATGAACCCCTTAAAAACCAACAGGGAAAACAGATAAATCAGAAACAAAACAAATGCAGTTGTCAGGAATTTTGGCCTTTATTCGCATTTTTTCTTCATTTCTATTTAAACGCATCTAAACTATACCGTTTAACTATAACTATAGCATCTAAACTATAAACTATAAGACTAAACAATACCGTTTAACTATAACTATAGCATCTAAACTAACCGTTTAACTATAACTATAGCATCTAAACTATAAACTATAAGACTAAACAATACCGTTTAACTATAACTATAGCATCTAAACTATAAACTATAAGACTAAACAGTACCGTTTAACTATAACTATAGCATCTAAACTATACCATTTAACTATAACTATAGCATCTAAACTATACCGTTTAACTATAACTATAGCATCTAAACTATAAACTATAAGACTAAACAATACCGTTTAACTATAACTATAGCATCCAAACTATAAACTATAAGACTAAATTATACCGTTTAACTATAACTATAGCATCTAAACTATACCGTTTAACTATAACTATAGCATCTAAACTATAAACTATAAGACTAAACTATACCGTTTAACTATAACTATAGCATCTAAACTATAAACTATAAGACTAAACTATACCGTTTAACTATAACTATAAGACTAAACTATACCGTTTAACTATAACTATAAGACTAAACTATAGTCTTTCTACTGCAGCGCCCCACAGATGAATTAAACACCTTAAGCTGTTTTTATTTTAACTACTTTTGGACGTAAAACAACGAGTTTGTTTGCTTTTTATACATCGTCAACATTCTCATGTTTATGGTTATCATGGTCGATTTAAATCAACGTCAATCATCAACTTCTGACAACTTTCTCAACACGGTCGCATCAACATGACAGTAATGATGCCATTTATTTACAGGGGAGTAAATAAACCCCGCCGCTGTGTTGTTTTTAGGGCAGCCAGTGACCTACTAAACAGATCTAAGCCTTATTAATTACTATGGGTTTTAATAGTGTCATGGCTAATGTGAATGTAATGAGATGTTAACCGGAGCTGGCCTACATGCTTGTGTTTTCATTAGCGCATGACATGATTCATGTTCAGAAGAGCTCTTGTGCTTGTGTTGTTGTGTTGCAGACGAGTCAACTGTTAAGACACATTTAAATTGATATACATAATGCTCACATGCGACGACCATCCTCATAGTAACTATATTTGAATATTGATATTGTATATGACYGTATTGTGAATGACTGTATATTGAATACAGTTATTCAGAGTGTAACTCAATAACAGGTACAGAAGATTGTCTTTAGTGTAGTACTAATACTAATACTGAAGCTAACCCATCGTAGCATGTTTGTAGTGTGATTATTACATCCCATTGATCTGTAATGGACTCTGATCGATACATCCCTTAGTGTATTCACAGAGTTTCCACAGCGATTTCATGCCACCTGTTTTATTACTGCTGAAAAACATGAAGTGAGCATGTGTATTGATTTTGCTGCAAAACCTCCATTTGAGTCAGCTGGTTCACTCTGCCCCAAACTGTGAGGTATGTCTGAGGCAATACATATATTCTGACTGCTCATAAAAGACCTTAGGTTCTTAGTCAGTGCTCAGTGTGTTTTACTGTAAAAACCAATGTACTCTCTTTTTTGAAAAACTGTGAGGGCTGTGTATTTTCTCCTTTGTCAATGTGCCTTTTATTCACTCCCTCTATTGGAGAACATCAAATGTTCTTTACACTGCTACTCTGCCTGTCCAAATGTGTGTGGCCAAAAATATTATTTAGTTTTATTAGAAAAATGACAGTGGCTAGTAACCTCTTGGCTTAACATGTATTTAAACATCAATTGCCCAGTAATACATTTTTTCCATAGACTTTCCGTACAATCATGTATACTTTTAAAGTCTGCTAATGCCGTATGTGTATAATTGTTTACTATAGAACTGTTCACAATTCCCAGTTAATGACACGTTTTAGTGTGACACAGTTTTGCCTCTTCTGCTGTAGGCATCCACTTTCTGCACACTTTAGCTCCAGCTGTTTCTGACACATTTGTCTGTTATATTTTCTGCAAAACTCAATGATCCTGATTAGGTTTGGGTGTGATTACAGCCTGAGCTAAACTCTGCAGGTAGATGTAACAGGAGTGGTGCAGTGTATAACACTCTTAGCATAATTTAAAAGCCTGAAAAGCCATTAAAACCAGGATACATGCTTTGACCTTTAATTGAAAGTTTGTTTGAGTTAACTAAAGCTTCAACATTTGTTTTTAAAACCTTTCCCTGATCCTAACAGAGCCGTGATTATAAGACTGTCTGCTGAGACTGGCTCTGTGTGAAATTCTGGCACTCTCTGTCACCTTTGTAGCTTCTGTTTGTATCTGAACAGCAACAACCAGCAAAGTAGTTAAGAAATGTGATTGAGGAAAAGCAGATGTCTGAGTGCCCTAAATGAGCAGTAGAACAGTTACTGTCAGTCTTGCTCAGCAGGGTCCTTTTCATTTAGTCTTGACTGCAGATCCGACCTGTAGTTCACAGCAGAATAATTGTCTCAGCTCGCTGGAAGAGAATCCGTAATGAGCCGTGCACCATCAAGTAAGCCATCATGTGTTCCTGTTGGAATCCTTCAATGGCAGGCCTTCAGGCTATGGCAGTGTCTAATTCTTTAAGTCAAGTAATACTGTCTAATGGTATAAAATGAGACCATTGTTCTCGGTTTTGTTTAATTCTTTATGTCTGAGTGTTCTAATTTCCTCCCATGCTGTTAAATTTCAGTGGCTAGGGCCTTATTTATTCACAGGAAACGTGAAAGCACACAGTTAGTTTCTAAGTGCCAATTTTGATTGTATTTTGTTCCTCCAAATGTTCCCTCAGCATTTTGGTACAGTCCCGCATGTGTCCCTATAAATTAGAAATACAACAACACTGCTGTCATGTCACATGAAGTTTACACTTACCATCAAGAAATGTTCTGCTTAAATTGTGGTTGTGATAGTGTTTCTGTACTCAGGCTTGAATTGATAAGCTAAGAAATTTCTGTCCTTACAATAATTCTAGGAATTGAAAAGCCTATGGCTCTGAAACTCAAAAAACTGGTAATGTTTTTCTATTTCTGAAAGGTGATGTATGCGGGAATACAAATAACAGCAGATGGGGCCAGCTGACCAATCAGAGAAGAGTAGCCTCACTGTCACACAAAGTCAAAGAATATGAAACAGAAAGGGCAGGATCTATGTTTAGATGTGCTTGTTTAATCAATTCCATAATGAACAGAACTCAACATAAAACAATGAACGTAAACTAACATGATGTAAAGTGGCATAGTAAGGAAACAGCACAAACACTTACCAACACAGCACAAGCAATAA
>JBAJNP010000606.1:62334-85235 GCA_036877545.1 Yasuhikotakia modesta | reverse complement strand
GGCGGGTCTATGTAAATTATGTTTTCTGTTATGTTTCATTTTCGTGAGAAGGGGGTGAATGAAAGGAAACTGACGTAAGATTCCCGAGGTGTCCACCCCGAGCCGTTTTCAGACACTAATTTTTAAAACATAAATTTAAATGCTTTTGAGTGGTTCAAAATGTCTGGAACTTTTCTATGTTCTTTTAGGCGGGTATACTGCCATTTTCCTTCAAGACTAGAAAAATTTTGATTTTGCCTCTAGGTCCCATTTAAGGTCACCAGGTCTAACAGTATGTTTCGAAGCTGCTTCATTACAACCCAGCACTGTTTCTTAAGATGGACTGGTAAAATGGCAACAGCTTTCGGTAAACTTACTCAACAAAATACTGATAAGTACATGTATACTTAACATACCTGCAAGCAGCGTTGACGGGCCCAAGCACTATGGGCCCATTGCTACCTTGTGTTTCCCAGAATGTGATGCATAGTTGTCACATGCACTAAATTGTGAAGTAACTGAGGACTATTTTAAAATGTGTTTTAAGACTTTTGTAAGTATCACTCAACAGTTTAAAGAGTTTTTAAAGTGACCTACTTCCCTCGGTCAGTTGGTGACTATGGCTGTGACTTTCAATAGCCACCTCTATGTCCATCAGGCCATAGGACCAAAATCACTCAATTTACGGACCAGATATGGAGCCACTTTGGAGCCTGTTGTCATGTTTTGCCATTAATGTATTGCCTCACTGTGGCAACACCATTTAAGATATCTAATATCTTTTCAGAATTTGGCATTATGCTAACTAAAAAGCAAAACGTCCTGTTGGGTGTAGTTAAGAGGTGTCATTCTGAAGTTGTTTCAGTCAACATTTTCACACCCAAAACACATACCGAGTTTTGTATTTGTTTTGCGTATGTTTGATATGTTCACCATCATTTTGTGCTCAATACCAGGGAGCACTACCAAGCCTAATGGCTGACCAATCTGACATGTTACATTTATGTATTTAGCAGACGCTTTTATCCAAAGCGACTTACAAATGAAGGAACAATAGAAACAGTGCATCAACTGAAAAAAAAACAACAATCTTATAAGCATGGTACCATTTTCCCTAGACTAGTATAGAGTAAGCAAACAAGTGCAGTTGTTTTTTTAATAGAGAGTAGAGAGAGGTATAGACAAAAAGAAAAGAAAAAGGAAAAAGAAGTTAGAAGTAGTTGAGTGGTGTTAATTTGGGAAGTATTGTCTGAAAAGGTGAGTTTTTAGTCTTTTTTTGAAGATGGAGAGTGAATTAGCTGTTTTGATAGAGACTGGAAGGTCATTCCACCAGGAGGGAACAATCCAGGAGAAGGTTTGTGCCTGCGATTTCTTGCCTCTGTGGTGTGGCACCATGAGGCATTGTGCACTAGCTGAACGCAGGCTTCTGGAGGGCACATATGTCTGTACCAATGAGTTTATGTAACTTGGTGCAGACTCAGTGGTTGTTCTGTAGGCTACCATCAGTGCCTTGAACTTGATTCGAGCAGCCAATGGTAGCCAGTGCAGTCTGGTGAGAAGAGGGGTGACGTGCTCTCTTTGGCTTATAGAAGACTACCCTCGCAGCTGCATTCTGTGTGCCAAGTTCCAGGAGTTTTGGAGCATGTTAAGCGGCCCAAGGAGCATGTTAGTCTAGGAAGAATTATAGGGCTCTTCACACTTGCCAGATGAAAATATTTACCAATATTTTGCCAACTAATTTTATTAGGATCCATTTCCTTTACATTATAGATGAGCATGACTGTCTCAGTGAAACTCTGAACTTTTAAAAAAGCTGCTCAAACAGCCAGTCAACCATGTCTGTTGTCATGTGAGAAGAGTAAACAGAGGATGAAGAAATTAATTCAGCTAAGGATTATGTGACGGGGTGTAGTTTTCTCTTTCTCACCTCACAGAGGTAATGTCCCTAAAGATCCACTGTCATGTCTTACACTGTCTGGTTACAGTTACATTACAAGCAGAGTTTAAAATTGACATCCACCAAATGTGGGTAAAAAATCTTGTGGCGGGTAACGTTGTCAACCCACTAGCCACTTTGTTGGGTTACTTTTTCTAAATTATGTTTACTTTTATGTGTATGGTAAAGCTTATTGAAGCCAAATCTGCGCAGTTTGATCCAAATGCTCAAATCGTGAGTCATCATGGCCTTAATGTGCAGCATCTTTGTAACGGGATGTCCCGATCCGCCACGGCAGCAGAGGGAGCCCTCGCCAGGGTACTGATCGCTAGCTCTGCACATGGATTCTACAAACGCATCTACCTTGGCTTCATTACGATCTGGAAAAGTACATTGAATCAAACTTATATATCCCAGCCACATAGTGCTTGGGGACTAATGTTTACACATTATTGTGATGTTTACGCACACAAAAAGTGAATAGTGCAGACATAATAATAATGATAAAATAAACGCCTGGTGTTAGCATAATTTACCATGATGTTAGCATGTTTTATCATGAATTGTGATACAAGCTTGTGATGTAGCATCATGCTATTATGACTTACCTTTGTACGTCACCTTGTGAAACAGGCCTATTATGTATTATTATTATTAGTTTGTTTATGCTTTTTCTGTACAATAAAATTGGGAAAATATGTCATTTGTTTAGCAGTATATGGACACAATTTCAACCTCATATTAAAGCAATATTGACAATAGGTATGTTATTTATTGCAGTCAAAAACCCTACATATAGACAACAATGGAAGTAAAATAGAATAGAAAAGTTAACCTATATTGTATTTGTGTGCTTTAAATTTGATCTATTTAGTAAATAACTCCAACTCCAACAACTCCATTGTTTATAACTTATACAGACAGTTGAGGTAACTTTAAAATTAAAAGCAATGATCTTGCACAGACGGGGGTAACATCATGACCAGAAAGCTATAATGGCATGTGAGTTGCGCTACTTGGGTTAGCTTCTTTTATTCAGCAAAGCGTTCTATGTCAAATTGTCTGTCAATTGTTTGTCTTTCTTTGTATTTTGCCAGGGAGGGAAAGCATTTCAGTTAGAATGCCAAGGGCTAAGGAAAAGACATGAGCATGCACAGTCAGCTCTTAATGCGGGTGCTTCGCTCCCTGACTGCTTCCAGGAAGCTCATAAACATCTAAGGCTTTTCAGCACTTCCTTCTCCCCCTGCTCTCATTCCTGCTCTCCCCCCATGTACCTATTCTTCGTATAGGGACACACAGAAAAAGAGTGTCGCCTCCCGCTCCCCTCTTAGGGTTCAGGTTATGTGACGCTCAGACCCAAGGTCCTCCAAGCAAGATCTGCGAACCGTTATCGCTTCATAGAGGATCTCGGGCACAAAGCCCTGACAATTGTTCAGGGCCTTAGAGGGTTGCCTGGTTCCTCTATCAGGGCCCAGTGTTAGGATATCTTGGTCGCAGCATTATGCTAGAGACAGATGCATCCCTTACTGGTTGGGGTGCGGTCATGAACCGCCAACCAGCCCAAGGTTTGTGGGTGCCTCGCCATCTTATTTGGCATAAAAATCGCCTAGAAATGCTTGCTTGTTGAGAGTGGCTTATATCCCCGGTCGATGCAATGTCGGAGCAGACATTCTGTCGAGGCAAGGGCCGAAGCCAGGGGAATGGAGACTTTACCCCAATGTGGTGAAGCAGATTTGGGCAAGCCCAAGGGGACCTCTTCGCCTCTCAGGAGACTGCGCAATGTCCCCTCTGGTTTTCTCTAGTTCAGCCAGCTCTTCTGGGACTGGATGCCATGGTTCACGCCTTTATGCATTGCCTACTCCCATGAGTTCTAGAAAGAATCCGCCAGGACGCTGTATCTATACTCTTTGTAGCCCCATACTGGCCAAGCCGAGTGTGGTTCTCAGATCTCATATCTCTCCTGGACAGCTGTCCTTGGAGGATCCCCTTGAGGGGGAATCTTCTTTCTTAGGCAGAGAGTGCTATCGTCCACCCTTGCTCAGAGCTGTGGAACCTTTGGTTGTGACCCCAGAAGGGGCACAACTCTTAGCTTCTAAAGAGCTTCTGAAGAGGGCTTCTGGGTTCTGAAGAGTCTCAGGTTACGTATGAAACCCTAGTTCCCTGAACGGGAACCTACCTCCGGCCTGCACTCGCTTCTTTCAGGGTCGAAGCTAACACAAGTAGCCCAACTCATGTCTCACATGCCTTTAGCTTCCTGGTCATGATGTTGTACAGACACCTGTTTCCAACCCCCATGCAGAGCCACTAGTTCAAAATGAATGTGGTCAACTGTATGAGCAGCTTAATGCAGTCTGACCGAAGACTATGTGTCGAGTTCACCGGGAATATCACACATCAGTATCTGCTTCAAACTCGAAAAAAAACATCAGCCAACTACAGAGGACACAGGGAACAACTCCAAATCACTTTTTAGTCTTTGTATTTGGTAATTCTTGCAAGTTTGACAGTTTCAAGCAGGTTGAATTAGGCTGATAACCTTAAAGAGAAATGAAACAGTAAAAATAAGATACACTATTGCTTCTGATGAAATGCACTTAGTTGTAAACAAATACAATGCAAATAAAGATTGTTTTATACACAACTGTCTGACTGTTTGTTCATTTACATACTCAAGCTTGTTTTCTATCGTTCTCTAAACGTGACTTTACTAATTCACATGAACAGTTTGAACAAACTTGCTGTACATCACTACTTATTCTTTAGGAATGCATAACTACGCAACATGCATTTAAATAATAAACAGGAAAGCACAATCATTGTTTTCCACCATATTGCATACTGATATAATCAATAACACAGTTTTAAGTGCAATCAGTCCTTCACACAATTAGAAACGTTATCATACCATCAGTGTCCCTGAGGTGACCATTGCTGATGCGTTTCCCCGTTCGTTCGTGCGTGCCCCTCACTGCAGTCTTTAAACTTTTCTAGATGCAGCCACCTCTTTCACAAAGTAATCGTGCCCTGAATCTACATCATTAACTCACTGAAACGATCGCGTTTCTCAATCTAACTGCATCCTAGTCCTGCACGAACGTATTTGCCATGTGAGCTTCTTCACTTCCGCTTTCGCGCCGTTCGGCTCTTTCCGATCCTTTCCGTCACTCAGCATTTTCCGTCTAATTATTCAGCTCCGCTATTCAGCTCCGCAGTTTCGCCAATTTTCTTTACTATATCAGTCCCGAATCCAAATTTGCGTTTTAGCTTCACACTATGGCCACGAATTACAAAGCTACTTTTAGAATTTTACTTTTTGTTTTTTGCATAATAAGTCAAGACACTAAAAATAGAGCTGAAGTATACATGCTGTCCCAGGAAATATGTGATGTCTGGTCATCCTATTTTAGGGTGTTTTTTACATTGAGAAATAATGTGTAATAATCCCCCAAATGCATAATAATACAGAACAGAATAATACAAAATAATTATTAAACAAATATATTTCATCACATAATACACCACATACCACATACGTTATCACTGACACTTTACCTTCTTATAAAAATCAACCAGAAGAGTATACATTTCACATAGTATACAATTGCTATGAGGGGGGTGTTTAGGAAAATGTGAGGCGGATCCTTATGCTGGGTTATGGTCTTTTTATTTAAACGAGACTTGGTCACACAGCAGACAGGCTCAGTAACAGGGTAATGGGTTCAACGAAGGCAATCCAACTCTCAATAATCCAAATTATTGAGGCAGGCAGCAATCACCAAATCACCAATCATCCAATAAACAATCCAAAATCCAAAGCCAGGTGATTCAATAAACACAGTGAACACAAGACAACACAGGGAGAACACAGTGAAAGGCAATCCAAGGAAGGCAATACAATACATCGCAATACATCATAAAAAGTTACGAAAGAGGACAGACAGTCACAAAGCTTGGGCTCCCTCTGCTGTTCAGGTGTTACATAGCCCCCCCCACCCTCCCCCCCCCCGAGGAGCGGCTCCCAGACGATCAAAGTCCAGGGAGCAGTGAGGGAGGATAGGACACGGGGGGGAAAGGAAGCCCACCATGATGAAGTGGGCAACAGGAGAGACCACCAGGGCGGAGCAGGCGACTGGAGAGACCACCAGGGTTGGAGTCGGCGACTGGAGAGACCACCAGGGGCAGAGCCGGCGACTGGAGAGACCACCAGGGGTGAAGCCGGCAACTGGAGAGACCATCAGGGGTTAAACAGGTGACTGGAGAGACCTGAGAACCTAGAGAGGCTAGAGAGCCTTGAGAGACTAGAGAGCCTAGAGAACCTTGAAAGGCTAGAGAGCCTAGAGAACCTTGAAAGGCTAGAGAGCCGAGAGAACCTTGAGAGGCTGGACAAGCTGGAGAGCCTTGAGAGCCCGGAGAGCCTTGAGAGGCTAGAGAGTCCGGAGAGCCTTGAGAGGCTAGAGAGCCCAGAGAGCCTTGAGAGGCTAGAAGGCGGCTATCGGGGAAGGCAGTCATCTTGGGCTGTGGCTCAGGGAAGGCGGCCATCTTGGGCTGTGGCTCGGGGAAGACGGCCATCTTGGGCTGTGGCTCAGGTTTGGCTGCATCACCCACAGTGAATGAAGACCCACAAAGCAATAACTTAAGGTCCAGCAATTCCATTAATGAATGTCTATTCCCTTTGGTGGATAATAGATACTTGTATGGCTTGTTTAGCCCGCTGGATCCTGGGGTGGCGATGTATTCTGTTATGAGGGGGGTGTTCGGGAAAATGTGAGGCGGATCCATATGCTGGGTTCTGGTCTTTTTATTTAAACGAGGCATGGTCAAAAGCCAAAGCCAGGTGATAAAGTTATTTAACATTAAACAGCATACATTTTTTTTAAACAGCTCATACATCTCCATCAATGTGGTCCGAGGAATGCAGGCAGGAGCACAACACTCAACACTAAAGAGGATGACAGCGCATGAGACTGTGTCATAAAGCTAAAATGTACTTGAGAATGAATCACCAGGGGAATTAATCAATTAAATATCAGCTTATTCATGCCCCAGTAACACTCTCCCCTGCCTAAAACTAATGTCCTCAATGACTGAGAACACAATTGTTTACCATTCTTTGAAGTTTCCCAGATACAAAACCATGCCAGGTAACATGTGTCACATTCCACCTTGTCTGACCTATGCATCTTCGCAGGATCACTCACTTGCTGATTCCATAGTGTATGTTGTACCATGCATCTTCAACACCTTATACACTGTGGGTGCTCAAGCATTCTGGATTTTCCTCCATCCTGGAGAACAATATCATGAACACACTTGTTCACCCACTTCTGCCTTTAGGCAGTAGACCTTCGTCTCAGCCAACTCAGTACGTGGAGTTGCATCCTGAAGCTGTTACTTATGGACAGATATAAATCTGTCCCCTGCACTTTACTGTACAGCTGCCTTTACATAGAGGTTATCATGGACGAGTCTGACCAATACATACTGTACATATTAATACATATATCTACTGTATACTATATATACTGTTTTTTCTGAATGATTAGCAATGAATAATTAGCAGATATTAGTTATGAGTGTTCCTGTAGTTCTGTTTGATTCACAGGCAACACATGTACCGATGAAATTACCTTGGTGGCACGGTAAGTTACTTTACATGAAAAAATCACATGAAAAAAACCTTTGCTAAATGAGTGAAGGTAATGTGTTAAACAATGGTCCTCAGGGATTAAGTCCAGAAGTGTGTTTCATTATGTCTGTTTTATTTATACTGGAAGCCGATGGCAGCTCTTACCACGTAATGGTAGTTTAGACTCTATAAATCTTTTTTTAGCAAATCAGCAAGCCTGAAGAAAATGTAAACAAGATCTTGAGTAGATGGTTGACAAAATGTTTGTCAACCATCTAGTTAATCAATATGCTTGTGTACTGTAGACATCAGTGACAATGCCTAAAAATATCTTAAAAGTTGTAATTGATTATTGTGTAAAAATACTAATTTAAAATAATACATTTAAAAACAAATGCATAACTACTTACTATAACTACTATTTTAAGTACATTAAAAAATGTACTTTTTTAATATTTATTTATAGATTTCTTTTGGTATTTATTTATCTGTATTAGACAAAATCTTCCAAACACAGCACGTGTTTTTAATAGCTGTGAACAGGTGCCGTGGGATGCTGTGCTGTCACCATGGTAATAGGCTATGACAGCATCCAGGTGGCACTAACACCATTTAGAGAAAAAACAAAATAATAAATATTTTGAACTACATTCACACAAACCCATGCAAATATTATGTTTTTGGAACACATCACCTTTTGGAATATACAGTCTTCCAAAACCACAGGGGAATGCTTACACCTAAATGAGTGAACAGAAATCTAAACCACTACACCCCTATTAAAAAGATTCATGAAATGTTTGCTGTGTGTGATATTACAGAAAATGTATGATTATTGCCCAGCTGATGTTAAACTAGCAAAAATATCTATGGACTTAAATGAGGGGAGAATTGAATCATAACTAAGGCGTAGAACATTATAATTATAGATAGTCTCTTCTGTGTAACACCCTTTTTTGGACTGTCTTTTTGGTTTGTCTCATGTTATATCCATATTTGGATTTCCTGTCTGTTTTGTTTAATGAGTGTCACCTGTTCTTGATTAGTCTTTGTAATTAGTTTGTTTCATAAGTTGGTTCTTGTTCATTTTGTTCTTGTCTGGTGTTCATATTGTGTTGAGTGTTCTTATGGCCCCGCTATGCCCTGCCTTGTTGACCTGTATCATTTTGTATATTTTTTTGCATAAACACAAACAAGTGGCATTCATGGTGTACATTTTATTAGTTTGGTTGGGATGCATTATCTGAATGATGAATTGGAACAATGATTGACATGAAACCTAACCGCCACACCATGGCCCGTTTCTGTGGTAGTCTACCTGTTCCTCTGGTATGGTACAATCTGGGTGGGACCAGTGCAGCAGAGTGGGGTATAGCATGTTGTCTCTAGGGACCCAGAGATGTTACTTTGACTATAACCACCTCAGCCTACAAAGTACTTTAAAAACCACCATGCCATGGGGAACCCAGGATCTCCTTCACTGTAAAGACTGCTTCATCTTTACTGTAGAGTAAAACAGTTAGATTGTAAGGTTTCAGAAGTGAGATATGGAAAGTGGTAGTTAATTTAGTTTGTAGGATACAGGGTCAAAATACATAAGTGGGAGTTTTTTTTAATAGGGACATGGATGGAGGGTATATAAACAATATAATTCCTGACAGCAGGCAAAGAAGCATGGGTTGAGGAAGTGGAGATAACTGAAAATACATAAATCAAATCGTTCGTTGCTGCTCATGATTTCACAGGTCTTGGTAAAAGTGGAGTATAAAAGTACAGTCCACCTGCCACACTTTATAGTCCAAATGCCATACTCTATACTCCATGTTGTATTTTAAGTCCTTTTGTCAATTTTTTGCATTCATTGTATTGATAAACTACCTCAGTCTACAATTATATGTGAAATGTTTAGTAGCAGATCAACACATTGGTGTTTGCTAAGGCAAGAATTAAAACAAACCCTAAGTAATAAACTTGTCTAGACTCGTTCCACATAGCTGGTGCTATATGAATTCCTAAAACATGTTATTTGTTTAGAAAAGGTGTGCTTGTTCTCATCAGCTGTGATTTGTAATGAATTGTGTCGCCTCATTTTGGCATGTCCTGCCACCACAGCCACTTCAGATCACATTTTGACATACTGATGAAATACCAATAATGAAACAGAACAGATAGGGACACTAAAACTAAACGATTTTAGATTAAAGAAAAAGAGATCCACTAAAATGAGAGAAAAAAATAGATATCATCAAGAGTCATATTTGATTTATTTTCTTCTTGCTGAGAGAAAATACTACTCTAATTTTGTTTGTTTTGCCTCAAAAGATGAAATGACTAAGTACCACTACCATCTTTAACTAAGAGCATTTTGATTTTGTATGAAATGTAGTCTATTGCAAGGTATGAAGGTAATATGAGGATGGTACAATAATAATCCTTCAGACCAAGTCACAAGTCAAATATTTTATTGATGATAAATTGCCTTTTATTTATAGGACTCCAAGGGCTTCATATCTGGCAGTATTTCACATTTCAAATCCTGTCAGTGATGTGTCTGTTGTGGGTTTTTTGCTAAAGATTCACTTGAATAGAATTCCAACTTGGCAGATATTTTTATTCTCCCAATACTTTGGTCCAAACAGTGATTACAATTTTTTAAGTTAAATAAGTAAAATTGTAAATATCCTAGTAGAAAGTGCTAAACCACTAAATCCTCTATGCCAGCAGGACAATAATAATTTTTGCATGATAATTATATATAGTTATGCTATAGAAACATCTTACGCTATTGTATTGTTGCTGTTTCAAGTGCAAACCAACTGTGGTACAACTGTCAGGTTGCCATGGTAAAGCATTTACCGGACACAAATATTCCCACCCTTTTCCATATGTTTGCCATAGCACAGGCTCTCTAGAGAGCAGCCTTAATCTCATCAGCTGTTCTCGTTTCTGAAGGCCCCAGTATGACACCTCCACCGCCAGCCTGCTTCCATTGAATGAGACACCATATGACAAACACACTGAAATATAAATGAGCTCAAACATAAACAGCATAAAGACAAAGAACTTGTAGACTGAGACAAGCGGAGTATGAATAATATATACTGCTATTAAACACCACCATGATGAAGTCTCTCTTCAAACACATCATCTATTATTGAGCACATGATTAGCAAAGCTCACACTGTCATGGGAGTTTTGGACAATTATATTATTAATCCAACAGTTCTAAGAAACATTCTGCAAATCTATTTAGAGATATTTCTCCATCAAATATTTTGTGAAGTTGCCCTGTAAAACTGTTCTTTGTGCGAAAAAGCTAAAAAAAACATTTTGGTGAAAATAAACAAATGTCATAAAAAAACAGCTGTATGGCTTTATCCGTGGAAACTTTGGTCCCCTCCAATCACCGCCAGTGGGAGCCCTCTCCGGAGTTTGCACTACATTTCCCATGAACCTGTACCGGGGCCACGTCCCTCTCAGGTGGCGGCCTTTTTTAATCACAGACTCTATATATACTCACATGTTTCTATGGACATTTGTGAAGTCTTGTTTTGCCCCTGCAAGCATTTCTGAACGGTTCTCCCTGTGTTTCTATTTTTGTGTATTACCTGGACTGCCTTTGTTATTCTGATTGTTTTGCTGCCTGCCTATTTACTGTTTGCCTGGTTTTTGACTATGATTTTGGATTGCCCTCTGCATTGTTGTTTGCTGGTGTTTTGAACCCTGCCTGTCTGACAATTCTCTTATTTCGTTACACTTTGTACAAGCCTTTAGGCATATAAAGAAAATTTGATCTAGACAAGAAACAGTTTTTTGTGTTTTTTTCAGCATAAAACCTTTGAACTTCCACATTTAGGAATGACCATTACAAATCAATGAAAGGTAAATTAAAAGCCCTGCCCTTCCCTCAGTTTTGTATCTATGCCTCCTCAGAACAAAATGGTTTTGAAATGGTGCGGAAAGCTACACAAGTACATAGTTCAACAGGCAAGTGGGGCATCCTATCACTGAATCTGGACCAAATGCAATAAATGGATGTGCATTTTATGCTATAGCACCTCAGAATGTTTCTGGAAAAGACTGCCTACCCTGCCATTAGCAATTACTTTTTTTAAAATGTTTTGTCAACTTTACAATTTACCAATTCATCGCCACTACGTGTCCTGTGGTTATTTAAAGCAACCACTAAACAATTCTCAACCATTAAAAATAAATGCAAAATTTATATAACAAAGAGCTACTTTCTAAAAGTGGTAACTTTGTGTAGCTTTTATATCTCTCAGTTACACTGGAAATGAAGAATGCAGAGACAAAATTGATGGCTCTGTCACAATGCAGTTTAGAGCTGTCAATCAATATCACAATCATTGACGTGTCCTGCTGAGCTTCTGAGTGCTTCTGTCAAGCCTAATGGATGAGCTGCAACCCAGGCCTTCATCACCTAATCGTCACTCAGATGATGTTTTGAACCTCAGGATATGAATGACAATATGTATTGCAATCCTGTATCTCAATCAGACTCAAATATGGTTCTTTACCTTGTCTGTCCCACCCTTTTTAGCAGATAATTATAAGATGTGTGTGCATTGTAGTTACACAGCAGGGGAATTGTGAATTGTATATATTATATTCCAGTTATTTAATATATATTGTAAATTGTTTATGTATATATAGTATTCTATGTAATCTATATATTGCCTATATATTCTTTAAAATCAATTCCTTGTAAGCACAACTTGGCCAATAAAGAGAAATTAAGTTTTAAGTCTGTTAAATGTTGTGGCAAGTTTGGTATTGGTCTCAGTTTTAGAAGGATTAGTTTACTGAATAAATGATGCATTTGATGCCTATACACAAAATTGCCATTTATTAATCTGCAAAGCTGATATAAATTATTTAAGGCCTTTTACGTTTAAAGCCAAAACTCTGATCTCAACTTTGATTAAATGCAAAATTTACCTGTAAACAGCTGGGGACAGAATTACTAAAACATTTCAAGAACATTTTCAATACTGAACACACTTAAAGACATTTATTTCTATAAACTTTTTAAAGGTAAAAAGGGGAGCACAAGCATACAAATATTTTATGTACAAAAAATTCCATCTTAGACTTGAAAAATTCTAAAATCACTTCTAAGAAAACACTTGTCTGACAATGTACAATTTTCATTTACGCAAAGCTTTGAAACACTGTGACTTGTAAAAAGTGGTACACAAATAACTGTGAATTCAATTCAGTGTAATAACACTACTAATCTAATTCAAACATGTTATGTAGATGTTAATGACATCATGCTTACATCATGCCTTTTTAGCGTTTTTTCTCTCTGTATTGTCTCCAATGCAGTGGCGGCATCAATGATCACAGGTGCAAGTCACAAATATTAAAGCCATTCCTAAAAGTCATTGTGAATGACTGGTAATGATGGGTTTCTAAATATTTAAGACTAAAATGCTTAAACACCAAAAACTATATGACTTTATCTGCTGACAACAGCTGAGCTCAGCTGCATCAGACACTTAATCCAACTTGAGGTCTTTATTTTACACAAATTAAATTTGAATGACATATTTTGATTGACAAATTTCACCACTATCTGCATGCCACAACACTAGCTAATATAACAGAGTTCACTTTGTTGTGATGGTGCTAATATAACTAACTAATGGCTCATTTAAAAGGTGAGTTTTAATACATTAGCTTGACAGTATGTTGTATGGTATAATACTGCATGAAGACACTAAGCTGCCATGGCAATATATTTTTCATGAATCACTTTATGCAAATCATACAAACAGAATTCAAATATGATCTTCACAAATGCTAAAGACAATAATAACATTTTCAATTTGTATTGTAGATGCCTGGCATCTTTAGAAATTATCAGATATAACATAATAATAATAACAATAACTTGCAATGCTCATTTTCCACTGCTTCAATATCTGAGTATTAAATGTACATTTCATTACCAATGTAATGAACACCTGGGGTCAGAATTTATTTAATTGTTCTTTAATAACACCTTATACTTGTCCGTTTTGTACTCTAATGTTCTATTGTTAAGGCACATACTGCTTCTCTCTGTTAAAGCTGATGTAAAGTGCAAAATTATTCATTGTGAAGTTAACAAGCTCTCACAGATACATTTAAAAATAGATGTCTTAAAAGTGTCAGGCCTCCTTTGCCCAGTAAACACATTTAAAAGAGATTCATGTAACTCAAGCTGTAATTTATTGTATCTGCATTATAAAATATCACAGGTCTGTCCTTGTGCAGCAATATACTAAAAGAAAAACATTTTAAAACAGGCTGTTCTTTATCTCAACAGCTTAAATGACAGCTAAGTTTATTTAGTTTATCTTCAAACTCAAACCACTTTTTAATTCCATTAAATACCCATATTTGACCATGAGAAAGACAATTTTACTGTTTTTATAATTTATATTGTTAACTTCAATATAAATTTATTAGAAGTTATATAACACTAATTAACACAATAGCTGACATGTAATAACAATGAGGAATACTTAAACAACATTCAATAATCTTGGTTAATGTTAATTTCTATGAAAATTAGCAAAGATTTCACATTTTAAGTTGTATAAACTAACTAACTAACAAATTAACATTATTCAATATATAAATGATACATAAACTAAATGATAAATAAAACATTAATGTTACAGAATTAAACTTTCTAATGTGTTAACAACTTACATAGAAAACACATTTCTGTTAATGTTGTGTTGTGTGCACAACTGCCTGTTATAAGATGTTATAATTATATATCTCACTATGTCACACGCAGGATGGGTTACGAGGCACAGGCAGATTTACTGTTAGATTTAGGAAAAATATTCTCTGCTCTAATTCTGAATCATTTTATAAAACTGTGGATTAATATAAACAGGAATTAGTGTTGTAATATGTATAACATAATAATATGTTCTGATAGTCAAAGTCATGGATGCAGGTAATAATTCTGTTATAATGACAACAAACTGTGAAAAGGTAATGCATTAGAATCTTCACTTTTCCCCAGCAGTACTGCAGTATGACACATCAAATAATGCATCAATGCATATATGGACATATAAATTAAACTAAATATTAAGAATAATTTAATATTTAAACCACAAAATGTGTAATTTTCTTTAATAAAAGCAAAATCTGTAATTTTGCTTTTGTTTCCTAACGTTACAAGATTGATTCACTTAAATCAGGAAGTATTTTGCGTGTATTTGTATGTTACTAGAGGAAGGACATTGAATGTACACACTGAACATTTCCAAAAATCAAGATCAATTCTGTAAGGAAAAGGTTTAGACTGCATCTAAAAATATAAGAGAGAAAAGGGTTTTTGTTTGAATTTTTAATTGAATGTATTGCAATAAATATAATACTTAAACTTGCAATAAAAACAAATAATTAGTCAATTAAATGCTCACATTGTGCTTTACAGATCCATAACTATTACAAAACAATCAAAACGTACTACATCCCTATCCCTTGCTCATAGAAACATTTTCATGTTGAGCTTGTTGCTCACTTCATATAAATGAAAAATATTATATGTAACAGTGGAAAGGCTTGTGCGCAAAATGGAGAAGCGAGGGAGCTCAGTTTATTTCCAGGCAATAAGTTTTGATCCAACCAAATAACACTGTGGCGTGTGAGAAGCCGTCAAAAATATTTCTATCAGGCAGTCCAGAAACTCGAGTTTTAAACTCTGGCATTATATCCTCATCTTTCCTAGTACGCGCCTACGATGACCGCCTCCACCTCCTTGGAGGGTCTCCGATCCGTTACCAAGAAGTTGATCATTCCCTCCGACTTGATGAGTAAGTTACAGCCCAGGAAAAAGATCCCGAAGACAACAGTAAGGGAGAGTACGCACATCACTGCGATCTGAACTATTCTCATAATGAAGAGACTCCTCTCATCCGGAGTGCTCGTTGTGAAGCCGTTATCCGTCACCACTGACGAGAAGTTACAGCACAAAGAGATTTCCTCGGTCCGGTTGGAAAAGACGCCACTGTCCGTTTGGTTAAATATAGTATTCATGTTTACTCTTCGAATGGCAGTCCAAAAACAATACCGTATACAATCGAAGCTTTTCAGTAGTGTGACTCGGGAGGTCAGGACTCGAAATGTTTGTTACAGGCACCCATTCAGCGTTCCGTCGCTGAAACACTGTCGTCCAAAGACATTCTCCAGCCCTGATTCTCCTGTAACTACAATGGGAGATTCTACTCATAAACACACCTGCTAGGGAAGAATCACTGAGAGAACCGATGGGAGGAGACTACTATTCCCCGAGTCAAACGTGCCTTTTTGTGCCACCTACAGCTAATTTCCATCAAAAACTCCATTGAAGATAATTAAAAATAATTGTGTATTCTGATTGTGTATTTTTTTGCAACGTAAAACGCGCAATTGTCAATAAAGCAGTCATAAGCATAAAGTGTCATACCATAGGCATTCACACGCTAAAGTGATTGAGCAAAGTCAAGTGTGCCTTTATCATTTATCATATAATAGGCATCAACCTGCCTTTGTAATTCTTTTACATTTACGTTTATCAGACGCCTTTATTCAAAGCGACTTACAGTGAATTCAAGGCATACATTTTTATCATCACTTGTGTTCCCTAGGATTGAACCCACAACCTTTGCGCTTCTAACGCAATGCTCTACCAGCTGAGCTACACAGAAATATTTTTCATAATAGTCATGGATTATAATAGCAAATAGATCATATATAACAGCGTAAAGGAGTTTGTTGTTAGAATGTAGTACTGACACCCAGCGTTTAAATTGCAAACTGCTACAAAATGGGACCCTGTGTAATGATAAAAGGCTTGTACCAAAAGACACAAATCATTCAGACATTGCACATTCACTTTGACCCATTAATCTAATTTAGGTTACACTATTTTTTTAAATGTTAAAAAGTGAACCTCAATTGAGATCTCGATTCATATAATAATTTGTAAATGCATATACCTACATCTTCAGCAATATTTAACTTTTTTTTTAATTAATATTTTAGTATTTTAGTATTTAATAATGTAATGGTTCTGTATGTGTTACAGAGCTTAAGAATGCCCTTAGCTAAGACAGCTGTAAAAACAAGTAATTTTTTACTGTTTAAGAAACAACTATTACTGTAATAGAAGTATTTCTTTTAACTGTGCCGGTTAAAAAAGGTCAAACATTGAAAAACAGAAGCAATGTTTCGGTTTTCATGTATTTTTAATCAATTAATTATTATTATTTTTAATATGAGAACAGTATTTTTTTATTTTTTCATATTTTTCTTGAAACAGCCTACCAGGAATCCGCAGCGCATTTGCACGTTGGTGTCTTCAGGTGAACCCTTACGACCCCGACACCATATAAAAATAATATCTAAGACCATTCTGTAACATCAGGCCAGCAGAGAGCCCGAGCAGGGAGCCTGAGCCCCGTGTCTGTCTGTGTGCTCCCTCTGCTTCCTCTTTGGTGACTTCCTGTTTGCTGGCTATATAACAGCATGCCAGCAAACAGGAAGTGGTGATGTGTTGTATTGCCTTTCCCTGTGTTTACCCATGTTTCCCAGTGTTCTTTGTGTTTCTTGGACTCTATGATTTTTGGACTTTGGATTGCTTTCTGGTTTTTGATGTTTGCTGCCTGCCCCGATCCCTGCCTTATATTTTGGATTGAGTTTTTGGATTACTTCTGCCTGATATTGATATTTGCCTGTTTTGGAATATGCCTCGATTTAATAAAAGTAAGAAAACCCAGCATTTGGATCCGCCTCCCGTCTCCCTTCGCACCCCATTCATGACCCATTCACTGGTGATACTGATTGAAAAATGAATAATCATTCAGACGGAGGTCCAAACTGAGACCATGCAGGCACAGGACTTACATCTCCAACATCTGACTCAAGGAATGAAATCTGGCCAGTGATGCAGTGGGCAAAATAACAAAAAACAATGTAATACATACAGCTTGCAATGATTGTTGAGCTTGATGTGGTAGCATCAAACACTGAGAGAAGCCGGCTGTCAGGAAACACTTTCGGGGAACCAAATGCGGGTGACGAACAGAGAATTTATTTAATAATACACAGAGAATGTGTAATACACGGAGATTCAACCGGCACAGGCGTGGCGAAGCGGGCAGTGGGAGAACCAGGAGACAGCGTGGCAGGACAGGGAGAAACGACGAGCAGGAACGGGCTGGAGGGAGGGCAGGAGGTCCTGGGGGACAGTCGAAGGCCGGGCAGGAGTGCTGGGAAAACAAAACAGGAAACTGGAGCAGAAAAACAAAACCGAAACTATAACAGCCGAGCAGACGAGAACGCGAAACAAGACTAGGCAAGAACAGGAAATTCCAACAACGGTCAGAGACTAGGCATGGAAGAAACTAATGAAACTGATGAAAGTTCCGACAGAGGACAGCGAACGAGGGGAGGTAATAAAGGAAACTAATGAGAGAGAGAGACAGGTGAGTGTGAAGGAAACAAGGAGGCGGGGAAAGACAAAGACCAGGGAACACGTGGCGACATGTAAACAAAAACCACGTGCAGCGAGAGAATGAAAACACACGGACATGACACACAGACAACAAACCTTGGGCTGATCAGATTGAGGTCCTGACACCGGCAAGTTTTTAAAATGGTCCGATGTAAAATGAGCAGAGCAAAATAATAATCTGCGGCTAAACATTGGGGTGAGTGAGACACATCACGTAATAAGGTGTAGTTTTCCATTTTCAGGAACCCATTCAGATGGGAGAAGCCATGAATTAAAATAGGGATAAGAACTATTTCTGTAGCAATCTGCTTTCCCATAAATAGTCAACAACCGTAAAAACACATCTGTAAGGATTTGACATTGTCAGTGGTTCCATAATCGTGCACTTTGCACCAGCTTTACCTTGTGGTAAGTATTTAAATTGTACCTATCTGGTACAATTTAAATACCCAAAAATCATAAATAAAACGTACTCTTTACCACCCCTTATTGCTTTTTCTAGCTTCATCTTTAATTTTACAGTTGCGACTCTTGAAGTTCAGAATGTCTCTGTTTGCAGAATAAAGACACCCAACCAGAAATCACGAACTCTTGCCAGTCTGTCCTTCAGGCAGAATTTTGAGGCTTGAAATTTAACAAAGTTCCAGATATTCTGTCTACAAAACATAAATGATTTAAATGCAGAGATATTCCATGAAACAGGCGTGAAACAGACAGGAACATGAAATACGCAACATTACCATACATGTTCACAATAATAAGGACCAACCAGAAAGAAATGAACAGAAGGAACTTAAATAGGAATAAAAATTAATTAAAACAGGTGAACATGATAAATAAACACAGGTGAGGAGAATTAATGAAAACAAGAACAGGAAACACAATGGGAAAGGCTAAACAACAAAATTTAGGGACATATGGGGCAAAACCAACACAGTTCAGGGAGTATTGTGACAGCTTTCTGGTTATTCAGAATTGTGCTTCTGAACTTTGTGCATCATCCAGGTCAATGCAAGATTCTGTATAGACCCCCGGGCTCCTGTACTGAGTTTTTACACGAATTCGCTGATTTCCTAATCGACCTGCTGGTGTCTGTTGATAAAGCCCTAATCGTGAGAGATTTCAATATTCATGTAGATGTTGCTACTGATGCTTCAGTAACAGCGTTCATGGGCCTTCTAAATTCCTTTGACGTTAAACAGAATGTTGATTTACCTACCCATCGTTTTAACCATACGCTAAATCTTATTCTATCATATGGCCTTGACACCTTGAATATAGAAGTCACACCGCAGTGCGATGTAATTACCACCTAATTTCGTGGTCAATTGATTTTGGTGAGGTCAACCATAATGCCCCACGTTTACATAAGGGTAGAAACATAACACCCAGCACTATAAACAGCTTCACTAGTTCTCTGCCAGATCTATCTGATTTTCTCAACTCACCCAAAACCGCTAAAGATTTAGATTCTCTAACAACTAGCCTAAATCACAGTTTTTCCAGTACTCTTAAAACTGTCGCACCACTGAAACTGAAAAAAGTTACTAACAGAAGGTTAGCGCCGTGGTACAACAATACGACTGGCATGTTAAAGAGAGAAACCCGTTTACTAGAGCGAAAATGGAGAAAAACGAACTTAGAGGTGTTTCGCTTGGCATGGAAGGACAGTATGACTAGTTAAAAAGAGCCCTTTCAAGCTAGCAGTTATTAAGCCGCCTTTAAAGAAACCTCAGCTGGATTTAAATGATCTCGCAAATTACAGACCAATCTCAAACATTCCTTTTATGTCAAAGATCTTAGAAGGGTTGTATTCACTCAACTGTCTGCTTTTTTTACAGAGAAACAACATTTTTGAAACTATTCAGTTGGGGTTTAGACCACATCACAGTACAGAGACTGCCCTGATCAAAAATTACAAATGATTTACTTCTGGCATCAGATAAAGGCGTCATGTCACTACTAGTTTTACTGGATCTTAGCGCAGCTTTTGATACCATAGATCATGTCTTGCTGCTGGATCGCCTAAAGAATCATGTTGGCATTCAAGGGCAGGCCTTGCAGTGGCTCCGCTCATATCAGTTTGTACATATAAATGGGGAATCATCTGCCTCAATGCCAGTACGGTATGGTCTGCCTCAAGGTTCTATTTTGAGCCCTCTGCTTATTACAATCTATATGCTTCCATTAGGAAATGTATTCAGAAGCCAGGGGATAAATTTCCATTGCTACGCAGACGACACCCAATTATACATAACGTCTAGACCCGACGATACTAATAACCTTACAAAACTGTCTGATTGCTTCACAGCCATTAAGAGACTGGGTTACTTGTAATTTTGTAATGCTAAACTCAAGTAAAACCGAGATTTTACTTGTTAGACCACACTCTAATAAACAGACCGCCGCCGAACTACAATCTAAATTTAGAAGGGTGTAATGTCACCGCATCCAATACAGTTAAAAACCTGGGCGTGATTTTGGACGGCAATCTGTCATTCGACAGTCATGTGTCAAACATTACTAAAACTGCCTTCTTTCACTTAAGGAACATCGCTTAAGGTCCGTGGTTTACTCTCTTGGTCTGATGCGGAAAAGCTTGTTCATGCTTTTATGACCTCTAGACTGGATTACTGTAATGCCCTCTTATGTGGCTGTTCAGCCTCTCTCATACATTGTCTGCAGTTAGTTCAAAATGCCAGAGTCCTTATTAGGTCTAAGAAATATGACCATACAACCCCAATTCTGTCATCCCTCCACTGGCTGCCTGTCAGCTATGGTATTAATTACAAGATCTTATTGTTAACCTATAAAGCTCTAAATGGGACTGCCCCTAAATACATTACAGACCTTCTATCCCATTACAAACTGACACGGGCTCTTCACCCTCCACTGGTCTACTGGTTGTGCCGAGAGTTAATAAGTCAACTAAAGGGGGCAGAGCTTTCTTACACTTGGCTCCTAAACTCTGGAATGATCTCCCAGATACTATTCAGGGCTCAGACACGCTCTTGCAGTTTAAATCTAGACTAAAAAAACATCTCTTTGGTCATGCATTTTCATAGTCCAACTGACAGTTCGATTTATGCGAACAGCAGCTACGCTAATTATTCTCTGTTCTGGGGGCTTCCTCCTGGGGGAGGGATAGATTCCCGGCATCATTGCGGAGCACTCATCGGAGGGCGAACCTGGTCACCAGTTCCTCCTGGATGTGGTCCCTGTCATCAAGGCGTTTCCCAGAGGATGCACTACCTGGCCGACTCCAGTGCTGGTCATTCCACATTATGCTAATAATGCTGTCATTTCAGTTGGTATATATGATTTTCTGAAATCATAAATAACAACCTAAATAACAACCTAAATCATCAGTTCATAGCCAGTACTGTAACAAGCAGATTGTTCTTAGAGCTGCTATCAGTAACTTGTGGTATTTACCACCTAACATGTTACTTTCTCTTATCTTTAAACTAAAATGTAATTTTCTCTTATCTAAAATCACCATTTGGACATTTCTACCACTTAATCATCCAGCTTCATATTGAATCAATCATAGTCTTGGTTACAGACTGCAGCTTTAACTTGCCAGAGGAGAACTGGCCCTCCCGGCCTAGCCTGGTTTCTCACAAGGTTTTTTTCTCCATTTATCATTCATTGGAGTTTTGTTTCCTTGCCACGGTCGCCCTGTTGGCTTGCTTAACGGGAGTCTGCTGATACTAGTTTTACATTACTCTAATTATTGTATACTTTCTATGTCTGTTATATCTGTTCGGTTGTGTATGTATTGATTTTGATGTCTGTTTTTCTTATTGTTAGAACTGTTTTATTTCAAGTTTTTGTTAACATACCTTAAATATCATTGGATATTTTCTTTTACATTTGTACAGCTGCTTTGTGACAATAAACCATTGTGAAAAGCGCGACTCAAGAAATGCACTGGCAAAATCACAATACCAAGAGAGGAAAGAGAAGTACGGCAGAGTTCAGTTAATAACACAGTTATTAAAAAAGGTTATTTATCAATCCATGTTTGCAACCATTCTCTCTCTCAGATGCCACTCAGAGGGGGATATTTGATCACATTACTCACTCAGAGAGGTATGCAACTCTAAATGATTTTCTTTCAGATACAGACAGAGAGGTGAAAAAATAAGTTTCTGCTTTCAAAAAAAAAATGTTTTGATCAGTGTAGATCATTTGCTGGACTAAAGAGTCTGTAAGGTAATACTTTTACAGCAGGGCTATTTAATTAGTTTGTCATGGGGGCCAGTTCATGATAATACAACAGCAATATAGGAGCCCATAGGTTGTATATTTGCACCATAACTCACACAAGTAAGTTTTTGCTATACTTAGACATGCTCATTTTGTATTTTGCAACTGCATATCAGTGCAATGTACAATTGTCAACAAACATACAGTATTTAAATGTTGTATTTTGAAATTGCATAAAAAACATGAGTGCGTTGTACAACATGCTTGTTTTCAAGATTTGGGCTCCCTGGCTCCCTCTGGTGGATATGAGTGGGAGTTTCCCTGTCAGTCTGGACTACAGTTCCTAACGCCCCTTCCAGGTGTCGGCCATTAGCTCAATCAATAACTGTTCATAAACCCTGCTGTTTGTTTAAGTGGTTGCGAGGTCTTGATTACAGTTTGTGTAATCTCTGAGTGTTTCCCTGGTTTTTCCCCCTTCTGGTTTTTGAACCTTTTCGTGTATATCACTCTTGATTGTTTGCTTGCTTTTTGTCCGGCCATGTGGTGGTTCCTGTGCCTGTGGCCGGACCTGTGGGGGTTCCTTTGCCTGTGGCCAGACCTGTGGGGGTTCCTTTGCCTGC